>VMDR010002582.1:0-88467 GCA_007922815.1 Macrotus californicus
AAGAAGGGGCTGGAAAGAAGTATTCCAAGTCATGAAAGGCAAGGACCTACATCCAAAATTACTCTATCCAGCCAAGCTATCATTTAGAATGGAAGGGCAGATAAAGTGCTTCCCAGATAAGGTCAAGTTCAAGGAGTTCATCATCACCAAGCCCTTATTATATGAAATGTTAAAGGGACTTATCTAAGAAAAAGAAGATCAAAAATACGAACAATAAAATGACAACAAACTCACAGTTATTAACAACTGAACCAAAACCAAAACCAAAAACAAAACAAAGCAAACAACTAGAACAGGAACAATCACAGAAATGGAGATCACATGAAGGGTTATCATCAGGGGAGTGGGTGGGGAGAGGGGGAAAAGGTACAGGGAATAAGAAGCATAAATGGTAGGTAGAAGATAGACAGGTGGAGGTTAAGAATAGTATAGGAAATGTAGAAACCAAAGAACTTATATATATGACCCATGGACATGAACTAAAGAGGGGGTGGGGGGGAAGTGGGGTGCAGGGCGGAGGTGAGGGGGGTTAGATGGAACAACTGTAATAGCATAATAAAATGTATTCAAAAATATCAATCATTTTTTTATTTTTTAAAAATATTTTATTTATGCTATTACAGTTGTCCCAATTTTCCCCCCTTTGCCTCCCTCCACCCAGCTTGCCCCTACTTCCATAGTCAGTCCCCACCCCATTGTCCTTGTCCATGGGCAAAACATCAATCATTAAGACTTACTTGTTTCAACCTCTGAAACATAATGTCCCTTGTAACCACATCTCTGTCTCTGCTGCCGCCGCCCTCATCTGAGCTGTGAGTAACTTACTCGGGCAATTGCAGTAGCCTCCTTAAGTGGCCTCCTGCTCCCAGCCCCACATTCAACAGATCTTTTTTGAATGATTCCTCTGTGCCAGACATCAATTTAAGATGCTGGAGAAATAGTGAACAAAGCAGAATTCCTGTTCTCCTTGAGTTTATGTCATCAAATGAATAAATAGTTTTAGTAGTAGTAAGTTCTCTGAGGAAAATAGGTAGGTAAATGTGATAATGATTGGGTGGGGGGCACTTGGCATTGGAAAGGGTACTCAGGGGAAAACTGCTGTGAAGAAGTGGCCTTTGAGCTCCTATTGGAATAAAGAGAGGGAGCCTGTGAGATGAGGGGTGTCCCAGCAAGGAGCACTGCATGTTCCAGTGCCCCACAGGAAGCCTCGGGCTGTAGCAGTGGAAGGCTGGTGTGGCTGAGCAAAAGATCGGGTTGGCCAAAAAGTCCATTTAGGCTTTTTCTGTAAAATAAAACACATTTTTTGTTTTCACCAGTAACTATTAATTTGGATATTTTGAGTATGTCAGCTGTCTCCTATATGGTATAACACTGATTGTTCTCAGTTAATGTCTCAATTTGGTTGCTATCAACTTCAACTGGTCTACCTGACCATGGAGCATTGTCCAGCAAGAAATCTCTAGCACAAAACTTTGCAAACCACTCTTGACACATTCAGTCACAGCATCTTATCTGCACAAATCTTTTTTTTCATTTCAGTTATGTTTTTACCTTTCTTGAAATAAAGCATAATATGCCAAAAATGTTGCACATTTTTTTTCCATCTTCAATATTAAAATGACTACACAAAAATTCACCAATTTTGGTAAGTTTTTTTTTAAGGATTTTATTTATTTTTACAGAGGGGAAGGGAGGGAGAGAGGGAGAGAAACATCAATGTGTGGTTGCCTCTCACATGGCCCCCACGGGGGATCAGGCCCACAACCCAGGCATGTGCCCTGACTAGTAACTGAACTAGCAACCCTTTGGTTCGCAGCTCATGCTCAATCCACTGAGCTACACCAGCCAGGGCTGGTTTTGGTAAGTTCTGTTAAGTATTAAAGCACGTTCATATGACAGCTGTCACAGCACAGTCTAACAAAAAGGTTTAGAATGAAATTAAAATCAACTAAGCACTACCAGAGCCATCTTATGGAAAATAACCAAACCAACTTTTTGGCCAACCCAATAAATTGTGGGAAGACTAGAAGGAGGTAAAGTGAGGCTGGAGATTGAGCAGGGGGTAAAAAAATGGGACTCCAGTGGAGGGTGCTAAGCAGTGGGGTAGAGAGTAAGGTAAAACTGATTTACTTTTTTCAAATATTTCTTTGATATTCTTGTTTTCCTCTATTTTTTTCCTCCACAGTGATCTTTTTAAAATTTTAAAAAGCTTTTGTTTACTTATTTTTAGAGAGAGGGGAAAGGAGGGAGAAAGCAATTGGTTGCCTCTCTCACGACCCCCACTGGGGACCCAGCCTGCAACCAGGCGTATGCCCTGACCGGGAGTCAAACCTGGAACCTTTCAGTCCGTAGGCCAACACTCAATCCACTGAGCCACACCAGCCAGGGCAACTTTTAAAAATTTTTATGTGTCCTTGTATTTTAAGTGATCTTTTTATTTTTTTATTGTATTTTCCCCTTATACCCTCCCCCCACCACAATCACCACACTGTTGTCCATGTTCATGAGTCCTTTTTCCTCCATCCCTCCCCTCCAACCCCTCCACCCCAGAGCTGTCAGCCTGCTCTCTTATCTGTGAGTCTCTCTCTGTTTTGTTAGTTCAGTTTGTTCATTAGATTCCACATATGAGTGAAATCATAGGGTATTTGTCTTTCTCTGACTGGCTTATTTCACTTAGCATAATGTTCTCCAGGTCCATCCATGCTGTCCCAAAGGGTGAAGTTTTCTTCTTTTTTATGGCCGAGTAGTATTCCAGTGTGTAAATGTCTCAGAGCTGTTTTATCCACTCATCCCCTGATGGACACTTGGTGAGGACGTGGAGAAACTGCAACCCTCGTGCACTGTCAGTGAGAATGTGAAACAGCACAGTCATTTCAGGAAACAATATGGCAGTTCCTCAACAAATTAAAAGTAGAATTACCACATGACCCAGCAATTCCACTTCTGAGTATATATCCAAAAGAATTGAAAGTCTCCAGGAGATATTTTTATAACCATGTTCATAGGAACATTATAGCTAAAACATGGATGCACTTCAAGTGTTCATCAGTGGAGGAATGGCTAAGCAAAAGTATACACATACAACAGAATATTATTTAGCCTTTAAAAGGAAAGGCATTCTGCAATATAGCACAACATAGATGTACATTGAGGACATTATGCTAAGTGAAGTAAGCCAGTCACGAAAAGAAAATACTGTATGATTCTACTTACATGAGGTAGAATAGCCAAAAGCATAAAAACAAAGTATAATGGTGGATGTCGGGCTGGATGAGGGGAGAGTGAAGAGTTACTGTTTTAAGGATACAGAGTTTTTGTTTGGGGTGATGAAAAAGTTCTAGAAATGGATAGTAGGGATGGTTGCACAACATTTTGATGTACTTAATGCCAGTACATTATACATTTAAAAATGGTTAAATGGTAAATTTACAAGGTAAAAAGTTACAAGGATGGATAGTGGTGATGGTTGTACAAGAATGTGAATAAATCTAATACCACTGAACTATACATTTAAAATGGTTAAAGTGGTGTGAAGCTCTGTGCATTTTACAATGATTTTTTAAAATTATGAAACTACCATACATGGACTAAGTAGAAATTATGTTATAGATTTATTGACACAGAAAGATGTCCATAACATATTATGGAATAATACTGAGAAGTATATAATAGGATTCCATTTATGTAAATTTATAAGTAAATGTCTACATGTGGTAAGTACATAGAGAAATATCTGGAAAGATGCTTATTAAGATAGTAAAGTGGTCCTTTCAGGTGATTTCAGCTTTTTATAATTCTCAGGTGTTTTCATTTTGTGGTTTAGGAATACTTAAAAGTCAAATCAGTGGGAAACAGGACTAGAATGTCTTTACAATTAAATAACCATAAACCAAGTCAATTTTATTATCACTTATTTGAAGAAAAGCTATTTAACAAAGGAATGATCAATGTAAAGCGTACAAAAAGGAAGCTTTAGGAGACAGCCGCGGATGCCCAGTGAAAGCCTTGTGGATAGGTAGGTGCATGTTGGGTATGCCAGGTGCTCTGTGGCGGGTGTTGCCCTCTTGTGACCATCATATTACCTTCTTTATCCAATTCCATGTTCACTAAGTAACTTTTGTTCCTCCTGAAGTTGATTTATAGAGAGAATGACCTGGCTTTCCAATCAGCTCAACAGTTGTATGTCTTGAAGTATACTAGTAAGTTGCTCTTCTGATTTATATATTGGGCCCTGTGTTTGGTTAACGAGAGTCTATACTAGAGAAATCAGTTGCTACATAAGAAATCAGCTCCAAACCTTAGTGACTCAAAACAACGATAGCCATTTATTATTTTTAACAGTTATTCTGTCAGGAATTTAGAAGTGGTTCAGCTGGGCAGTTGTGGCTCAGGGTCTCTCGTGAAGTAGCAGTTCATGATGCATTTCCAAGTTGGCTCCCTCACAGGACTGGCAAATTGGTCTTGGCAATTGACTAGGGAGCTCAGCTGCTTTCCACAAGAATATCCCATTGAGTGTCCTTACCACGTGACAGCTTGTTTCCCCAGAGCGAGCAATCCAGGACACCAAGGCAAAAGTTGCAATGCAACGCCATTATATGATCTATCCTTAGAAGGCACATACTATCATTTCTGCTACATTCTATTAGTCACCCTGGAAAATCCCTGATTCAGGATGAGAGAGGACTGCACAAAGGCGTGAATAATAGGAGGTGAGGATCATTGAATAGGGGTCATCTCGACGACTGGCTACCACAGAGCTCATGAAACAAGTGGCCATCCCCGGTCACCTGTACCTCACTACATGCCTTTCATTAAAAATAAAACAGTATACTGTAGATTTTACATCGGTCATCGCATTCTATCTCCTAGTAGGGACAGCAAGAGAAGTGGGGGTCACCCTCAAAGAACCCATATGTGTCTCAGGCACAGATTGATTTGAGTTAGACTATTCATAATGAGGAAAATGTCAAGATTCTGTGTTGTGTTTTCCAACATTTCTGCTAGTCACCTTTTATGTTTACTTGTACTGAAATTGAACACTTAAAGGAAAATATATATATTCTCCAACATTAATAAAATTCTAAACAATTAAACTGAGCTGATTTTAATAAGATCAGAAAAGTGATAACAGACTTAATGTTACTTGTTGATGAGGAAATTCAAATTCATTCTCTCTTAAACTTACAAAGAGAAAATCTTCCTAGACAAACAAATAAGCCTTAATAGTCTCATGGTTAAAGGTTACATATCAGTAAACTATCATATTTAAGATAGAATCTCGGAGTGGGTCACACGGGAAGTCACTGAAAACCTGCAGAGAGCAGAGCAGGCGCCATTGTTCCCTCTCGGACCCCTCTCCCACCTACAGCGTCACAACGCAGCAGCGTGGGTTGCCCCGCCCTGGTGAACACCTAAGGCTCTGCCCCTTACTACGTAACAGGTGTGCCAAGACAACAAAAATGGCCCAAATGAGGGATCAGATCAAAGCTCCAGAGAAAATAGAACTAAGTGACCAAGAGATAGCCAACCTATCAGATGCACAGTTCAAAACTGGTAATCAGGATGCTCACAGACTTGGTTGAATTTAGTCGCAAATTAGATGAACAAATGAAGGATACAATAAGGGAAATGAAGAAAAACGTACAGGGAACCAACAGGGATGGGAAGAAAAATGGGACTCAAATCAATGGTGTAGACCAGAAGAAAGAAAGAAAAACATTCAAGCACAACACAATGAAGAAACAAGAATTCAAAAAAAAAATGAGGAGAGGCTTAGGAACCTCCAGGATGTCCTTAAACGATCCAATATCCGAATCATAGGGGTGCCAGAAGGAGAAGAGGAAGACCAAGAAATTGAAAACTTATTTGAACTAATAATGAAGGAGAACTTCCCTAATTTGGCCAAGGAAATAGACTTCCAGGGAGTCCAGGAAGCTCAGAGAGTCCCGAAGAAGTTGGACCCAAGGAGGAACACACCAAGGCACGTCATAATTACATTACCCAAGATTAAAGATAAGGAGAGAATCTTAAAAGCAGCAAGAGAAAAGGAGACAGTTACCTACAAAGGAGTTCCCATAAGACTGTCAGCTGATTTCTCCAAAGAAACCTTGCAGGCAAGAAGGGGCTGAAAAAAAAGTATTCCAAGTCATGAAAGGCAAGGACCTACATCCAAGATTACTCTTTCCAGCAAAGCTATCATTTAGAATGGAAGGGCAGATAAAGTGCTTCCCAGATAAGGTCAAGTTAAAGCAGTTCATCATCACCAAGCCCTTATTATATGAAATGTTAAAGGGACTTACCTAAGAAAAAAGATGATCAAAACTATGAACAGTAAAATGACAACAAACTCACAACTATCAATACCTGAACTAAAACAAAAAACAAAAAAAAACTAAGCAAACAACTAGAACAGGAACAGAATTGCAGAAATGGAGATCACACAGAGGATTATCATCAGGGGAGTGGGTGGGGAGAGAGGGGGAAAAGGTACAGGGAATAAGAAGCATAAATGGTAGGTGGAAGATAGACAGGGGGAGGTTAAGAATAGTATAGGAAATGTAGAAGCCAAAGAACTTATATATATGACCCATGGACATGAACTAAAGAGGGGGAATGTGGGTGGGAAGGGGTGTGCAGGGTGGAGGGGAATATCGGGGGGGAAATGGGACAACTGTAATGGCATAATCAATAAAATATATTAAAAAATAAAAATTAAAAATTTAAAAAAAAATTAAAAAAATAAAAAGATAGAATCTCATAGGAAAGCTTTGTTCAAGTCAGCCAGTCTCAATTTTGTGTTGACACGATAACAAATAACTATAAATCAGTAAGAACCATCTTCACGTCAACTTTCTTACCCTTAGTGCACAGGTGGCGAACACAAGGCCTGCGGTCCGAATCCGGCCCTCCACCTTGTTTTATCTGGCCTGGTACCTTGTTTCTACTTGGTGGCAGTGCTGAGCTCTCACTTAACTGTTAAGGAGGAGTTACATTCACACAGTCCTAAAAGTACATTCGGCCCTTTGAAGGCAATCGTGAGGCTCATGTGGCCCCCAGTGAAAATGAGTTTGACACCCTGCCTTAGTGTCCTCAGGATACCTGACTGTAAATGTTCTCCCACTTTCATCCTTTTCTATTGAGAAAAAAGATATAATGGCTGAGTGTCTTACATTCTAAAGACTTGTATCAGTAGCTCAAAGTTTCTCAATCAATTGAGATCCCTGCTACCTAAAAATCTGTGGCTTTCAACTTTGTCTCTAATCAAGGCTGAATTTAAAGATCCAGAAACAAAGAATCTGACCATGCTATAACCATGATGGCCTGTCAGAGTCGGTCGTGAAACGTGGGTATGATAGGGGCTGTGTCTTAAAGAGACAGAGACAGACACCTGGAGAGAAAGCATGTGAAAGGGAAAGATGACAGTGTCTCGTTTATCCAGAATGGTCATCCAAGTTAGAAAGTCACTCTGATCAGGATTGCCGAGAGAAGAGAATCATGAGAAGGGACACTGGTGTTTATTGTGTGATACCTACCCTACCAGACAGTGGTTACCAGTCTAAGAAAACCAGGCACGGGCAAGCCAAGTAGCCTGTCCAAGGTTCACAAGTTATCCCTTATGGTTGCAACCAATGACCAATTCCAAATCTGTTTTACAATCCTCCTCTCACTCCTGAGCCAAGGATGTGAGAATTTATGACCCTGAATTTTTACCCCATGGTCAACCAAACCACCTGCAAAACCTGGAAAAGGTTGAACATTACTTTTTGACTTGTATACAGTGCAGTTGCAAACCAAATTGGGACAAATTTGGACTTTGTACCTTATTAAGACTGGGGCTAACATGATTAATTTGAATAGCCTTGCCTTAGTAGGATATTTGGGCTGATTCCTTTTCTGGATGAGTCTTTGAGAATTCCCGGAATCTGGGGAGAGTAAAGGGGGGGCGGGTATGGAGCCTTCCCTATACATTAGGAAATCCTGTTTTGCTAAGAACTTGGCCAAAGCCTTGGTGGTGTCAACTCCAAAGACAAATCCAGTTTTCTTGTAGTGACTGCATGAGATTCTCTGAAGAATTGTGGCTATATGCCACGATGTTTAATAGGAAGCTCCTTTATGACATCACCAGGCAGGTAGCTAAGGGGACTATTTGAGAACAACAGCGACTTTTGTGGGAATGCAAGAACAGCAGCTTTTAAAACTGAGGGTAAATATTCAGGCTTTTTAGGACCCTGGATACAAGCCAGCTGGGAAAATATGGGTTCTTACCAGAGGGGCAGTATCTATCAAACGGTTAAGATGAATAAAGCTGGGCCCAAGGTAACGGTTTCAACACAGAAAGGGGCTGAGATTACTAACACAGCCCCTCTGCGGGGACCTGGGCCCATTGCTGTCTCAACCCCGCGAAGTGCTGCAGTCTCCACCAGCCCTTCTACCCATCAAAGATCAGCAGCTCGGCATTCTGTCGTACCCGTTTCATCTCCAGACTATCCTCGCTCTGCCTCCCCCCAATCAGGACCCGCCCCTAGAGGAAGTGAGAACCGATCAAAATCAGAAGCTTACCGCCATTCCACTCTTCAGCGAAAGAGCCAGCAAACTCAGGCACCATTTTCCTATGCTGTTCAGATACAGCAGAATATTAGTCCATCCAGAGAAGAAGCAACACAAAGAAGGGCTGAGAGCAAGTCAGAGCGTGATGGTAATCGTCATTCATCAACCCCAGATATCAAATCCTTTCGCCACTTAAGTTTTGCAGACCAGGATAATGTACAAATCTTACAAGAAAGCCCACCCTCCAAGGTCCAGTACCCACAAGGAGTCAGAGTTCCCCGGAGGCCTTTGATTTCCCCAAAGGATGAGGCAGTCCAGACTGAGCCCATCCGAAGAACTGTGGCTACTGCTGAGGTAAAATCTACAAGGACAGCCTCTATCCAAGAACCCAGCAACAGACGCATCTTTGCAGACTCTCAAACAGCCCAGAAGAGGATCCCTGGCCAAGAGTCTGAAATAGGTCGTCGCAGTTCAGTTTATACAGAACCCAAGGCCTTGCATAGGAACAAGAACTTGGAATCATCCCTCACATTCTCTGTCCTTAAAGATGTGGATGGTGGACACCGAGTTTCTATGCATACAGAGCTTGAGCCTACCCTCAAGCATTCTGCCTACACTGAACCCAAGCCCCCCCTAAAAGTCTCAGTATCATCAGAAGTGGAGTCCAACATAAAGACCCCAGTGCGAGGAGATGTCGAGGTCGGTCGCAGAGTCACTATCAGCTCAGGAGCACAGCCAGTACAGACAGCTTACCGGATGACATCTCGAGCAGAATCAGAGAGCCCCCGCAAGGCTTCTGTGTTTACCTTTCCCGAGCCTGTCTATAAGCAGCACACCCAGAGACCCTCAGAAAGTGTGTCTGTGTCTCCACTACCCAGAGTCAAGCCTCCAGAACCTACCCCAAATCCCTCTTTTCATGCCAAAGTGGAACTGACCCCTCGGCCCTTACCCCCCCGGTCCTTACCTAAGTATGGGCCTGAGTCCTCATGGTGGGCCTTACTCAATACTGAAGATGAAATGCCCCAGAGCCAGCCAACAACAGCTGATTTAGAGGCTAAATCCTCCCCTCCCATAGACTATTCACTGTCCTCTTTTGAAATGGACTCAAACGCTTTCTGTGAGAATCTGATGTTCCAGAGAGAGAAGGAAAGTGCATCGCTACCACCAGCACCAGAGACACCACCACCACCACCACCACCACCACCATTACTAAAGGAGCCTCCATCCCGGGCACCATTGAGGGGAGTGCCACAGGCCCCCAAGCGCACCTCCAAACAACCCATTGAAAGGTTTAGTGCTTTCTTCTTGGGTATGTGAAGAAGCAGACTGCCCAGGTGCAAACCCAAATTAGTGAGGTGGGGCATGGGCAGGGAAGGCCCCCTCTTCATTCTGGGCCTCAGAGCTGCTCTCCTGCCAGTGCCAAAGCTAGACCCATCCTTGAGCCCATTGCTCCATTCCTTCCCCTCCAGCTTCTCTGGGCTCCAAGCTAATGACATCGATGACAATGCTTGGGTCGGCATCAGGCATTGACTCTTCCAGGCAACACTGCTTAACCTTTCAATGGAAGGTAGTAGAGAGTGCTTTGCAGGGTGGGGAAGCTGCTTCCCAAGAGTGGACATGAAGAACTGAGCTGGGCTGAGGGCTGGTAAGGGCTAGTACAGAGAATAAGGTCTTCTGGTAAATATTCTGGCAACAAAGTAGAGGAGGTGGGGCATAGATGAGCTGGGACTTAAGACTTCCAAGAGGGGAATGGCATTAGCAGTGTGGCACAGAGGGTGGAAGATAAAGGAGAGGAAGAATGGGAAGGTGACATTTAGTCCTAGACTGGAGAAGCTTCTTGGAGAGGACCAAAAGCTTGAGGGCACCTTTGGGTGGAGAAATGTGGAGCTAGAAAGGGAACTAGATGTTAAGTAGCGAGGGGAAGGGAGTGTGCATTCCACAGAGAGAAAAAAAAGCACCACTCTGTTACTTTCAGATGTCTCTGAGGAAATGTACAATCGTGTCATCTGGTGGCTAAAAGGTCTGTGCTTTCCCCTCCTGTGGGTCCATTGTGGGGGTCTGGGTGGCCGGAGGACAAGTGGGAGGGTAGCCTCAAGGTATGTACAGGGCTAGGTCTATTAGGACACTGTTCATGCTAGGCTTTTGACTTGAAGGAGCAGAGGAACTTCTTATCTTTCCTAAAATTCTATCATTAATTATTCTTTTGGGACCTGGAACTCTTTTCATTTTTAAGAGTCTACTCTTAATGGGAAGTAACCACTTCTGGAATGGAGAACAATGTAAACCTGTGGCCTGTCAGCTTAGTTGATCTTATCTATCTTGTGATAAACAAACCCCAGCAAAACAAATTACTTGCTTCACAGTCTTATTCAGGGTGACCCCACACTAACTCAGGTTGAGGGTTCTCCTTGTGTGTCTCCCTGGTTCCTCAGAGCCCTCCTTACACCCCAATTCCAGGACCTGGGAGGTACCTATTCGCTGCTGCTCAGCCACATTTCCAGGGATGTCTAGGCCTCTGCCTTGAGGCCCTCAGTGGGCTCTGCAGCCAACTCAAAAGTCCTTAAGAGTGGTGTCTTCAGGGCTTGATGACCCCTGACTCTCCTTGTATCTTGACTACTCTAGTGGGAGGGAAGGTAAGGACCAGCTCTTATATGTGAGTCTTAGTGGCAAGGAGTTCCTGCTTCACGCACTGTGGTCCAAAATATGCTCCAGCCCTGAGAGCATGAAGGAGGCCAGGGCTCTGAGTGAGGAAATTCCTAAGGAAGAGAGAGCCCTGGGAAAACAAACGAATCCCAAACAGCATGAGCCCTCAGTAGGGAAGGGCAGCCCTGCCCCTCAGAGGGAGCAAAGCTGTATAAAGTACATATTTAGTAGAGTATGGATTCTGGAGTTACGTTAACTGGGTTTGAGCCCTGTGTCCACTATTCTACCTCTCTAATTAGTTTCCCACGTTGGTTAATGGGAACAATGGCTTCCTTTTAGGGTTCTTGTGAGGACTGACCAAGCTATTACATGTAAAACACTTAGCATGGTATAATGCCTGGCAATGAGGAGCACCCGGGAAATGCTAACTGCTGTTATTTGGACCACTTGCAGTAGGAGGGGATTTGAGCCAGGTTATGTGCAAGTCCACTGCACATCTTCAGTAAAATTCTCTTTTTCCCCCTCCTGTTGGCACTCTCTGAATTCCATTTGCTGCCCACTGGGAATGCCTGGCTTCTACGTCTCCATTGTGACAGATGAGGAGGTAAGAATGCTCCTGGGAAATTAACTTCCGGTCTCCTTGTGCCCCGCCCCCCTTAACCAAGTCCCTGTCTTGCACTCTGAAGAAAGCAGGTATGGAGGGAGACAGACGGAGCTGCTCCCTATTGTTGGGCAGATTGTCCCTGCACAAGGGCACCTGGCAGAGAGGACAAGTGGGGGCTGAAATCTAGCCTGCGCTCCACTTGCCAGGTTGTACTCCTGTGAGGCTGCATCTCCCCAGAGGGGAATTTGCACGAAGGCACTATGTGAGCTAGTTGGCAGCCCTGGAGAGAGTGAGTAAAGTTACCTTTTGGCAAATGATGAATCCTGCCAATCCTTCCCACAGTGCTCTGTGGGGAGGCTGTCTGGGAAGCTGTAGGTTGGATTGGTCCCCACTTGGCTCTCCCCTCTCCAGCCTAGGGCACTCCAGAAAGGGGACGGTTTTCTGGGTTACACACTATTTGAGTCCTCACCTTGGAAAGCCACAAGGTGAACTCTGCTCTCAGCAGCCCTGTGTCCTGAATTTGGCAGTGTCCTGATTTTATAGTGAGTTGTTCCCATAAGTACTTTAGTTCTTCTTGGCCCATGTTTGATAAGATGGTCCAAGCTCTCCCTCCATCTGTCTCGTGCCATCTCACTTACCCAAAGCCTAGCATGGCCTCTAATGGGTCTTTCCCATGGGCCAACTTAGGATGGACAGTTGACTACAGATAAAAAACAATTGGGGGGAAGGGCAGAACAGCCTGAGCTCAGATAATGGAACAGCTGCAGAGGAGGTGCCAGAAATGCGGCTGCCACCCCCTCTGCCAAGGCTTCTTATCCAGCCCCGTTCCCTGTGCTCAGCTGTGGGTGGGAGCAGCTACTTTTAGAGATTATCTCAGTGTAAGACAGTAAATCCTCCTCTTCCTCCCTTTCTCTCTCCCTCCCTCCCTTCCTCCTCCTCTCTCTTCCTTCCACAAACAATTTTTATTTAGGTGCCTACACTTTGCTAGGTGCTGTTGGGGAAAGCATGGAAGCCTCACAGCACACACATTCTTTGGCCTTGAGAAACTTACCATCTGGGTGGGGAGATAAGACATGGACAGGAAACAACAATATGAAATAATTTGTGCTCAAATTGTCCAAATAAATGCAACAGACTTAAAAGGGGCTCTTGGAGAGAGGGAGTGAGCCTGGAATTTGATGGGGTCAGGTTACCCTCTCCTTCCCAAAGCCAGGGGTTATCTTAACAGCTAGCCTCTTGCTCGCCCTTTGATGCAAATCTATACCTTTGGGGAGGAATACTTCCCCTATTTCAGGATATGATGTTTTTGATTGAGCAAGTTCCTCCCTATTTTGCCCCATCTTGTTTTGGTTTAGGAAGTCAAAGCCTTGGCAGCAGGACAGCTCCTTCCCAAAATAGCTCTTATCCTGTCTGGATAATTGCGGCTCTCCAGCCCTGTTCAGTAGCAGAGCTGCTCCCCAGAAACTGGAAAAGACTCGCAGGCAGCCGGGCCTGCTGGTCTTCCTGGCTCTCTGGAAGTGGTGTGGCATGGAGGTGGGCCAGGTACTGTGCTTGTGAGAGAGCCAGGCCTTCCCCAGTCTGCCCCCTTTCCCCTTCCCCCGGCAGCCCCTGGTTGGAGATTCTCTGGGGCTGGCATCCAAGGCCTCTGGTTCCTCTGATCTGGGAATGGTTGACTGTAGAGCCTGTTCCAGATTCCACTCCCAGCAGGAATTCTCTGGTGGCCCAGTCACAGCGCCTGGCTCGTGGACGGCAGCATGTCTGTTGGTGAGCTTTACAGGCCCTTCTGGGTCCGCAGCTGGGGATGGAGCATGATTCAGCCCATCTCTCTGTGTCAGTCTCCTCCCAAGTAGCCCTCAAGGTCCTTCTGTCTAAGGAAGGGGGTGGACAGATGCTTCTTATCCTTGGATTGGGACGCTAGGGGCTGGAGTCTGCAGAGGAGGTTATGTTGGACTGAGAGACACATTCCTGATGGTGGTTTTTTTTTTTGTTTTGTTTTTATATCAGGACTAGCCAAAGCTCAACAGGGAGGTCCTGAGGGTTCCTTATGGGGTCAGCAGGAGCTGTCTTCTCACACAACCCTGGGGAAATTCTGTGGAATAAAATAGCTCTTGATGGGAGGGGCTACAATGCCCATGATGGGATGGGGCTGCCCTGGCCCCGAGATCCTGTGTCCTTAAGGCCCCGGCCTACTTGCCCTTGGATGTGACTTCTCAGCCTGTCAGTGCACAAGGTGGTTTACTCCCTGCTATATCTATCAATTATGCAGGAGGCCAACTCTAGAAAACAGGCCAGGAACCAGAGGAGGCTGTCTCAGTGATATCTAAGGTAGACTTGGGTATCTTTAGGCTGACATGTCATTTGGCCCCTGGGAGATGGGACAGCCAGCCTCCTGTTGGCTCCCAAGACACGGAGATGATTTGCTCATGTAGACTTTGTAGACAAAGCAAACTCCAGAGCTTGGGCCTCTCTGCATTCACAGGGATGTTCATAGAATCCTAGGATAAGGGCTGTCAGAAAGGAACCCTGGAACCATCTTTCCCATTCCTCTAATTTTCTCTTGCTTTGCACAGAGGCTCGTGGTTGAGAGGAAAGGGAATTGTTGCAAGAATGAAGTGCAGATGCGGAAAATGGGACAGGGCACCTCAGGAGGCTTTTCATAACAGCTTGACCCTCGCCTCACGGCTTCCTTCCCTGTCAGATGGTACCTTTTCATTTCCAGGTACCATGGGCAGTCAAGTCTAGAGCAGGGTAGGATGCTGGTGATCTCTGGCCTAGACTTGGTATTTTGGGGACAGGCTAAGCTACCAACTCATCAGGGTTTGCTCAGGACTTTCCTGGCTCTAGCACTGAAAGTGCTATGTCCTGAGAACTCCCTTAGTCCTGGGCAGAACAGGGCAACTGGTCACCCTAGGACAGGCTGAGACATGGTGTGCCTCAGCAGGAGCCACTGGAAACACAGGGCAGAGGGATAATGTCCCTCCTTCATTGGAGACCTAGGCAGATTGCTACTTCTGCCTACAAAATGGGGGCAGGAAAAGCCTCCTTCTCAGGCTTGATGGCAGAACTGAGGCCAGAATCCCTTCGTTTTCTGTTCTGCCCAGAATGATCCTACATAGGGGAGAATCTGCTGCATCCATTTTGGGCTTTCTGGTATATTTCCAGAAGTTTCTCTTGCTCCTTGTTTCTCTGCCTGAAATCCATCTCCAACATTATGTTTTTCTGTGAGTCATTTGGTGATGTTTGACATGGTGGCTTTTTGTTTTGTTTTGTTTTGTTTTATTTTGTTTTGTTTTTTGAGTAAGAAGAGAAATAGGGCCTGGCTGGATGAGGGAGCTTGGTATCAGAGAGCAGAGTGCATACTTGGGCGAGGAGGCTAATCTGTAACACAGCAAACACCCGGACAGCTGCTCAGCCAGAGGAGAGCTGTCCTGAGTGACAGAAATGACCATGTCCCTTTACTCTTCTCTGCTCAGCTGCTTGGTCCCAGCTGCCATGAGGGAGGAAGCATCAGACAGCTGCACCTGGGGGCTGAATGAAGCCCTGCAAGAGGGGGGACAGAATGTGAGGCAGCTCCTGAGGGCAGCAAGGGCTCTGACACTGTAGGTGGGAAGACCGGCCAGCCAAAGTCATTTCCTTGGCATACCCACCACAGGCAAAGTTGTTCAGCTCCAGGAGTCTCCACTGCTGCTGTTTTTGGGGATTCAGCTCAGTGAATCTGAAACCAAGACCTGTTTTCTAAAGATGGAGTGGATAGCTGGGGAAGCCGACTCCACAGTTAGTGTAGGCATGGTCATTCCCATGTCACTTTAGTCTGAGGCTCTTCTGTCACCCTACACTCACTCGCACAAGCCTAGTCCTTTGGAGGGAGGGCACTTGAAATAGTCACAGTTAACAGTTGCTGGTTTGGGGTTGGCAATTTTCTTGTTAGCTGAGGGAATAGCTGCCACCCAGTGTAGAGGTTATTCCAACCTAAATGTGTTGCTTTAGTGAACTGTAGCAGCACTCCTATGAGGCGAGCTTTTTTCTCCCTCTTTCGTGAAGAAACAGAGGCTTAGAGTTGGCTGATCAGAGCTGAGAGCACTAAGGGAGCACCCTGCCTCAGGGATGCGGGTGTGGTGTAGAATCTTCTGTAGCCATGTCTTCCAGGAAAATAACTTCTCAATATTTCTGCAGCACCTTTAGAGAGCAAGAATGGTAAAGGGAAAGGTTTTAGTTGAGGGTGACATCTATGCCTTTGCATGTGAACTCTGAGGCTGGGTGTTGGGTGTGAGCTGGTAAGCGTCCAGAATGAAGGGCAGGTTATGGGTCAAAGAAGCCCAGAGCCTCAAGGCTTGTCTGTGCTCGAAATCAGAGTGGAAAACGAATCAATGACTCTTTTCAGTCAATCCATACTGACCAGACACCTCCTGGGGGCAGAGGCCTGGCCTCCCGCCCAGGCAGACATCACATCACATTGCACGTTCACTGAACTGAAGTAAATAGAGGTTAAAATGGCAGACACACTCCCTGTCCTTGAGAGGCTTGTGGTTAATCTGGGAGAGAAGAGTATATAGATGGGTCACTTGAAAGAGTGTGGACATCAAAGGGCAAAACAAAGTCCAGTGAAATGAGTGAGCAAAGCTTCTGGCATGGAAGCATTTGGAGGGTAAACATAAGGGGGAGATGAATTTGAGCTCAGTATGATGACTTTGGTAACTGACTGCCCACATATGGAAGGGCAGTTGTTAGAGTCTGTGAGATACTGGCCACAAGAGGCATTCAAGCAGAGGCTGGGAGGTCAGGGGGTCCTTCAAGGGGGTCAGTCTCCAGGGGTAGTAGCATTGGGAGGCATGTAAGCCCCTTCCATCCCTGTGCTCCTAGGCCCTGCCCTGCTGTAGAGAAGGTATGGAAGGGCTCTCTGGCTGGCTTCTAGCATCCTGCTGGCTTCGGAACTGCAGCCATTCACCAGGTGCCAACAAGCACAGTGCTGCCTGGCCTTGCCACCCACATCTCACAGCTGTCCAGGGATCATGGGACAGAGGATCAGTAGAGGGAGGAGTAGGGCTTAGGTTATTTTGGTTTCTTGACTTTGCACAGACCTTGCTAGATAGACTGGCTAAGGTTTCCTTGAAAGACACAACCCCATGATAGCCTTTTGGCCCCACCAGGGTTCTCTGTGTCCCCAGTGACTCATCAGCTCTGGGGCAAGGGAAGGACAATAAGTTCCTGTACCACTTAAGGGAAACTGCTACTGAGAGGCAAAAGTGGCTTTTGCTAGTTGTGCAGATCTGAAATCCTGATTAATCCTGTAATAATCACTCTTTATTCGTAGCTTTGAACCTGGGCCCTAGCTTGGCCCAAGTGTAGCATTCTTGTTTAGCTCAGTGCTGCACAACCTTCACTGATGGATGGGCAGGAAAGATCCAGGGGAGGGAGCCAGGAGGTGTTCCATATACACCGTGTTGGTCTGACCTGAGCAGGGGGAGCCCAGGACAGCAGGCTGGAGCTGTGGTTGCTGGTCTGAGTTTCCCAGAAGAGTCACCCTCTGTGCCAACCCAAGTGTCCACTCCTCAGACCTCTGGCTTGAATACCCCACTCCATCAGTGCCCGGGGAACTGTGCTGTCATCAAGGACATCAGTGCCTGGTGGGATGTTGGATTCAAGGGAGAACCCGAGCTCCAAGAGCCAAGGGTCACTGAGGCAAGGTTGGCCAGGCCACATAATGGCTGGAGGTGAGGAAGAGTGCTCAGCAGTCAGTGACTCACACAAGACAGCTCTGTCCTAGTTCTGCTTCTCACCGGGCACCAACACAGAGCATGAGAGCTGAAGATGGGGAGAGTCCAGTCCTTTCTTTGAATGGGGAAACAGAGGCCCAGGAGAGGAGGAGGGACTTTTGGGCAGTGCAATAATTGCCAAAGCTGGCACGGGGACTTATGCCCAGACTAAGTTCTCTCAGAGACCCCTGGATGTCGCAGGATCAGCAGGCGGGGTTTGTGCACGTGGAATGGCTCCAAGCCTGTCTTCAGCTTTTAGTTAGCCGAGCATGCCTTATGTCGGGCTTGTGGCGCAGTGGTTACAAAGAAACTGGCCATCAAGACCCCAAGATTCTTGGCTTTGAGATGAGTTCCAGGGTTCCAGGCCTCGGGGCCTCACTTCCTTCAAAGCAAGTTGGTTCCAATGTGCCTTGGGGCACACAGGGCTCTGTGGGGCCTCGGCAGCAGGTGCCAGCACAGAGCTGGGATTCTGGCCGCAGCTGAGGATGAGCCAACTGAGCAGCCTTCTGAGATGTGTCTGTGTCCACACTTGAACTGCAGCTGGGACTCGGGGAAGGAGGAGTGCTATGACTGTAGAAACAAGGCTTTGTCATGGGACCTTTCTTCCTTGAGATAGGCCCAGCACCCCCAGCCCAGGTCATGCTGACTGCTGATGGCAGCACCCAAGAGCTATTCTTATGAGTGCGTACATGAGGGCTAGTGGCCTACAGCTAGTTTCCCATACCGAGGCTTTGTGTAGCCCAAGTTTGACATCCGGGTCTGATGGCAGCAGCTGCTGCTGCTTCCACAGACTTCCAACAGCCTTTGGTTTCTCTCTAAAGAAACTCCTTTTTGTCTTTGTTTCCCCGAGTACAGCTTCAGATCTCCTGATCTACTCCAAGCCTTTTGCAGACGACTTTCTCATCTTCTCACTGGCGCCAAACCACGGACTTTTAGCCTAGTTTAATACCTTCATTTTCAGGTGTGGAAATTGAGGCCCAGAGAGGTGAAGCGAGGTCACCCAACTAAAAAGGGTCCTCTGCGTGAACTGATTTCTTTAAGCATCAACTACCTCTTCCACCTTGTAGCCACTGGTGCCAAATAGCCAATAACATCTCCAATAGCAGCCCTTGGTTTTCTCAGCCTGATCTCATCTACCTGCCCAGGGCCGCCTTCCTCTCTCTGATGAGTTTTCACTGGCCCCAACCGTGACCACAGGGTCACAGATGGTACCGAAATGGGGTAGGCAGGCCTCTGGCGCTTCTACCAGTAGAGAGGGCCGTGCCTATGGGCTTCAATTTTGTCCAAAGTGTGTTCAGGCCAGTCAGCCTGCTGTGGGGGAGGGCTTTTTGGAGTCAGGGAGGGGCATACTTCTGGAAACTTCCACAGAAGCCTGACCAGCTCAGACCTATGTTAGCTCAGGAAATCCCCACCAACTCCCCACCCCTTAAGCACCCCTTGACTACTGCTGACCCTCTGAGCCACTAATGCCTCTAAAGCTACTGGGGCATCTGTCCCCACAGCATCTCACCTGCTTGCCCAGCATGCCTGGGCTGGCCTCTCCTGAGGCCCTGCCCACTTTCCTCAGCCCCAGGCAAGCTGGAAAGGCCACTCCGCCTCTCCTTTCACCCTTCCAGCAGATGATCCCTGGATAATTTATGCAGCAAATCCTCTTTAATCTTTAATCTAGGGTCCTGCACAAAGGGAACCTCCTGCCTCTTCTTCACAGCTTGGGTGGAGGGAGAGCATGTCTGCCATTCCACCTTGGAAGTGTAGAGGGGTTATGGATAATCAGTGACTTGGGCCATCAGTCAGATTAACTTCCCACAAACCTGGAGTATTCTGGGGGGAGCTAATGGTTTTTCTCCAACTCATGGGGCAACACCCTCCCTCTTCCAAAGGTATCTCCTGGGGGTGCCAGGTGGGTGCTTTCATCTTCACTGGGGACTGGCTCAAGCCCAGATGGTGATACACTGCCCCGAGTACACTCTTTAAGAGCTGAATAAGGAAGAGCCAGCCGACAGTGCAGCACTGTTCTGAGCGCCTCTCCGAATTCTGTGCCTCTGGGGGTCGCAGGTTGCAAGGCTCGCCGCCAGGCTGACCACACCCTATCCAGCGTGCACCCTCAAACCCCTACCCACTCAGCGAGGTACAGACCCCGCCTCTGGGCTGGCTGGCCCCGCCCCTGGCCCCGCCCCCGACCGGTCCGCACTGGGGCTGCGGGCTGGGGCTTGGCTGTGCTTCGAGGTCGCGCAGCTCCGGCCTCTGGTGGCCGGGGAGCTGTCCAGGCAGAGCTGGCCCTGTCCGGGCTGCAGCCATGGTAAGGCCGGGGGTGGGGGTTGGGGTGGGGGTGCCAGGCGGGGCCGGGGCCTTCCACTCCCAGGCGGCTCACGAGGACTGCGGCGCCGCTGTCGCCGGCCCTGGGCACGGGCAGGCACTGTGCTGTTGCTCGTTCCCAAGTTTCTATTTATGATCTGAGCATCTATAAGGTGGACCTCGACCCCCGAGGGTACTGCCCGTGTTCTTAGACGAAGGGGTGGGTCCATGCTGGGTTTGGAGTGCGCTGGCTGATACGCGGACTGTTGAGCTGGGGAGGGCGCGTCAGTGAAGAGCCGGGTGGGGGTTGGGGGGGAGGGTCCCCGCCCTTCCTTGAGTCAGCTGTTATCTGGGTGACTCTTCCTCACCCACCTACCCTAAGCTCAGGGGCCAGCACAAACTTTCGAAAACAGAGGAGGCCCGCAAACTGCCTTCCTCACCGAGAGGGATGGTGAGACGCTTGGGCCCTCCTTCCCACAGCCTGGCGAAGGGCAGCGCCTGGGCCTTTCCCACGGGGCCCTCCGCCCAGAGACCCCTGAGAGAGGGAAACCCAACTCACCATCTATTCGGTGGGATCAGCTATATCTCTTTGCCCCTGAGAGAACCATGGGAAAGCTTTCTGCAGCATCCCATACCCAACCCCCTCCCCAAACCAGGCCCCTCTGCAGTGGTGGGGAACTCATTCCTGCCACCTGCCTGAAGTGGGAGGAGAAACAGGAACCCCAGCCAGCCTCCCTAGAGGCCCCCAGGTAGGAAGTTTTGATGTTTGGGCAGCTCTTCTCCTGCCATTGTTGCCAGAGCCCGCCACAAACACACTATGCCAGATGTCAGGGCCTCCAGGCCAGCTTCTCCCCTCAGTGTGGAAGCACCAAGCCTTTGCCCTCTGCATTGGGAGTCACAGGCTGTTTACAGCAGAAGGAGATCCGTGACCAGCTTGTGGGGCAGGATGTTGGCTGTGGGCATCCTCCAGGAGGGAGCTGCCGGAGCTTCATGGCATCCAAGTTTCTGGATCTGGAAAGGCCAACCTCTTGGGCTCTTGTCTCTCAAGCTGTGTCCAGGCTGAGGCCCAAGTCTTGGCTAGGAAGTCTTGGTGACCCTGTGACCTTCCCCCAAGGGGGTTTCCTGGGAGAGGCCAAGTGGTGCCTGTCTTTATTCCTGCCTCCATCCTTCTCCCCGCATGGGACGGACAGGCAGATTGTTTCAGAGATGGAAGCCTGGGGAAGCACAGATTGTCCCCAGTGCCAAGCACAGCAGAGGCCAAGAGGGGCTTTTTCTGCCACACACTAAGTTCAGTTCAACTGAGGTCTTGGTGCTTTCAACTTGGCTGAGGCTGTCCTGTTCCTCTCGAATTAAAGACATCCCACCACCACCAGAGTCCTCAGCCTCCACACCCTGCCCTCCAGCCAGCCCTGTCCTCAGACCCTGGTTCATGTCAAGCCAGACTCTTCTGTGAGGGTCTCTTTTTGAAAGGAGATTATGAGGGAGAGCTTCCCAGCCCAGGAGCTTTAGGGGGGCTAATTTGCATGCAAAAAGAATGACAAGCCAACATTAGTAACCATCCTGGGACTTGTAGTGCACCTTCTCTCCTCAGGTTCAAAGCAGTATGAGTTATCTGTCATCTGGGATTGCTTTCTCTCCCTAGCCTTCCTGGGAGTCAAGAAAGAGCCATTCACAATTGGGCATTAAGGCCTTGAAATTAAAACAATATTCAAAATTGCAAAAGGTGCTTCTGGCCAAGCCAGAAACACTGGGCGCCTGACCGCTAGTCAAGTGCTTCATCTGCACACTCCTAGTCAGGCCACTCAATTTGTCTCCCACCGAACTGGCAATTCTGAAGCCCCTGGGATGCAGCTTCCTGCTGGCCTGAACTCATGCCCGCAGAGACCAAATGCTAGCAGCAACTCCACTGACTGTGCAAGTGATGGAAGTGATACAGGTCCCCTGAGTTAGAGGTCAGGTATCCCTGGGTGGGAGGAGTCCCTCTGGGGCTCTCTGCAGGGAAATCAGGGACAGATTTCTGAAGATAGTGGAGTTCTCGGCTGGGAACACACAAAGGGACTCTTGGGAAGAAAACTGGATTCGTTTCCATGAGAACCTATGACAGGAGGATTATAGGACATACCACCCTATTTCAGCACCACTTAAAGTTAAGGGGAAAGAGAGACATTGGAATCCTTTGGGAATGGAGTGTCCTGGGTATGTAGCCAGCCCTGTGTACAGATGGGCCAGGTCACATTGGGGAGAGCTCACAACCCTATGACACGGGTCTCACTGTCCTTGGGGGTTATGAGGAGAGACCAAGTGGACCAGAAACTCGTGTTGCAGACAGTCTTGGGAGGCTGGTGCTGTGCCCACCGGGGTAGGCAGCGGGCAGGCGTCATGGGCCAGCCAATCAGAGAAGGAGGGAACTGCAGAGAAACCCAGTGATCCTGCTGCAGCTGAGCTGTCCTTGGACTGTGGGAGCCAAAGGAAGGGGAGGAGGAGGGGGTGGGGAAGGACATTC
Source organism: Macrotus californicus (assembly GCA_007922815.1). NCBI lineage: Eukaryota > Metazoa > Chordata > Mammalia > Chiroptera > Phyllostomidae > Macrotus > Macrotus californicus. The sequence continues at coordinate 22,346 of VMDR010002582.1, forward strand.
CACAGGATTTTTTGGCCCCTGACAGAGAGTGTGGGGGGGGGGGTGGTCAAATAGAAAGGGAAAGGAGCAAGCCAGGACGCCGGATTACAACAAGAGCATCAAGACCAGGCTGTTTCTGTGTGTGAGGAACTTTGCCTGAGAGATAAAAATTAGACCTAGAGCTTGCTGACGGGGAGTGTGAAGCGTGGGACATGGACCGTTCAATGGGGTGTCAAGGCGGTGCCGTCCCTGAGGACAGCACTGAAGCTGGGGTAAGGTGCTGTTCTGGGAAATGGGTGGGCCTGACCTGTCTTTTCCCTGCCTTGGCTGGGAATGCAGCTCACAGTCAGAAAAGGATTTGATTATTGGCAGAGCTGGGGGTGGGGACCCAGGTATCCTGACTCCTGCTCTAGAGCCCCTGTGGGCCCCTCTATGCTGATGAGCAGCCAGCCAGGGCTGGCAGGGAGAGCATGGTGCTGGCTACCTGGTGGCTCTGCTGGAAGAGTGTGGGGTGGGGGTCTCCCTCAGTGCCTTCCCTTTCCCTTTCCTGCTCAGTGGCCCTGGGGAAACCAGGTGGAGCACTGTCCTCTCTTGCTGGGCCACTATGGCGTTGTACAGAAGGGCAGGATTTTCTGGAATTCCCCAGGCTCTTTAGCTGCCAGAAAACAAGACCTGCTGTCCCTCAGCCCCATCCCTTCTCTATTGCCATATGATTCATTGTCCATGCTGGGACACTTTTGAGAGTGAAAAGGGGCACAATCAATCATGGGACAGCAAACACAAACCGGGATGTAGTGTGACCACACTGGACCTTACAAACAGTCTGGATGAGAAAAGCCTGTAAGGTCAGGCTTGCCTCAGGACAGCCTCTTCTGGTCACCAAGTCCTCACATGCTGGTTCCAGTGTCAGGCTAAAGGGCATCTTTTCCTCCCCCATCCGGGCAAGCCCTGAAGGGTATGTCTATAAACAGGTATGGGGATTTGAGAGGCAACAGCCTGGAAATAGCTCCGAGGGGATATTTCCCACTAGCCTCCCTGTCTCAACCCGTTCCCCTGGCATAAACCTGGCAATGTGCTTGCCCGTGCTCCCTCAGCTCTTCCCTTTGTAAGACGGGGAACTGTAGGAAAACTATGGCCATCTTACCTCCTCCGACCCTGGCTGGGACTCCACAGTGGTGCGGGGTAGCCTGCACTGGTTGGCCGTCCCCAGAGGGTGAGTCAGCCTCTGAAGCCGGCCCTTGTCCATTGTCTGGGGGTAGCGCGTGGCTATTGTGAGGCAGGGCTGAGCCCAGCACTGCCAGGTACTTCACAAAGGGGGCTGTCCCCCAAAGGAGAGAGGCAGCCTTCGGGTCTAGAGCTGAGAGAGAGAGAGTGAGGGTACCAGCCTCCCCTCCAAGCTGGAGATGGGAGCCAGCCATTCTGCCTTCTACCTCTGTGGAACCCAGTTCAGGCCAGATCCCCTCCGGCATTGCTGGCTAAAGGCCAACTCCAGGCAGAGGGCAAGGTGCAATGGAGGTGTGCTTCCCCTATATGTTCTGCACAGTTGGGGGCCTGTCAGCAGCTCCAGAGGCTGAGTGTCCTCCAATTCTACGTCATCTTGTCCCTTTTAGATCCCCTACACCCACACACAGCATCCACTGCCAGGTTTACCCTTCTCCCCTGGGGCCCAAGCTCAGGCTCCGGTGTGGCCCACTGTCTGGAATAAGGGGTGTCGGGTCAGCTGTACTGAGCTCTGGGCAGTGAGCCCTGGGCAGTGAGCACTCCCAATAGAGGCTGTATCCCAGTCCCAGAGCTCCCTGACCTGCAGTGGCAGGAGGCATGGAGCCCCCTGCTGGCAGCTCCCTTCTCCCCTCCCTCCTGCTCTGCCCCTTCTGACTCTTGGCACTCTCCTTGAATCCTGAGCCACATTCTCTTCTCAGTTCTAATGCCTCTATCTGCTCCCTGCCTCCCCATTCAGTCTGACTTCCGGCCTTTGAGGTAGTGTCTGGGCCCTGGTTTGGCCAGATCACTCAGGGAGGGCAGCCTCAATTAGCACCTTGTGGACTGGGGTCATCAGGACTGGAGCTGCTCAGTTCCCAAGAGCCGTTGCTAGGCTTCAGGGCTGCCCAGGGCTGTTCCTGGACCCTGGGACCTGTGTGTGAGCAGGTAAGGGAGAGATAGTGAGCACTTCCTCTGGCTTGGCTGCTAGTGCAGTTTCTTTCCCTTCTAACCACAAGCGCTTTCCTCTCTCCTTCTTGCCTTCTCCTGTCTGCCTCCTTCGTTTTTCCCTTCCTGCCACCTGCCTGCCCACCCCACCCTAACCCCCAGATCAAACGCTTCCTGGAGGACACGGATGATGCAGAACTGAACAAGTTCGGGAACGATTTCCCAGGAAACGAGAGCTTCCACCAACCAGAGGCCAAGACCTGGGTGTCCAAGCCCCAAGTTCCGGAGCAAACGCCCCTGGCCCCAGACCTCTACCAGGATGACCTGGAGTTCACATCCCCCTTGTGGCCTCAGCCCTCTGACAGCCAGCAGTACTTCAGTGCCTCAGCCCCTCTCAGCCCCTCAGCCCGGCCCCGCAGTCCATGGGGCAAGCTTGATCCCTATGACTCCTCTGAGGTAGAGCCACCAGCTCTGTCCTTACTTTTCAGGAGTCGGGAGCAGAGACAGCCTGAGTGTGTGCGTGTGGAGGTGCATGTGAGTGTGTGTGTGCACACATGTTCATGTGTGTTGAGCTGGGGCTTCTCTCTGTCCTTTGTTGGCCCCAGCTCTGTGTGTTGGCCCTGATGTGCATTGAGAACAGACAGTATCAGGAACAGGAGCCCAGCTGGTGGCCCCAGATGGGACTGCAGTGGAATCTGGCACTGCTTCTCTAAGGCTGGGCAAAGACATAGGAGAGAGGGAGGAGGCTGGTGTTGGGTCCTGAACCCCTCCTGCCCCTCACCCTGATACGCTGTGACTCCCTGTACACTAGGATGACAAGGAATATGTGGGCTTTGCGACCCTCCCCAATCAAGTTCACCGAAAGTCTGTGAAGAAAGGCTTTGACTTTACCCTCATGGTGGCAGGTAGAGCAGGGGCAGGGTTGGGCTGGGCTGGGGTGTTTCAGGTGGGGATGGTATGTATGTAGGGAGGAGGCACAGGTAGGGAAGGAGAAAGCAGCGAGCTGCTATCCCTTTTTACAAAATAGGTAGTTGCCATGGGCACCCAAAAGCGTGCGTTCGGGGTAAAGTGGTACAAAGAACATTTGGCCAATAAGTTTCTTATATTTACCTTTTTCTGGGAAAACTTGGGTAATCTCTTACCCTCTCTGGGCTGCATTCAGATGAGACTGGAAAAGCTATTCCCTCTGCTTCCTTCCAGCTCCAGAATGCCATGGTTTGATTAGTCTCTTCCCAATTAAATAAGAAGCAGCTCTCCTTACACCTTGGTCTAGCAGGGTTGCCTCTTGGCTCTAGATCTTATCTTCTGTTCTTTCTCCCCTGTCAGGAGAGTCTGGCCTGGGAAAATCCACTCTTGTCAATAGCCTCTTCCTCACTGATCTGTACCGGGACCGGAAACTCCTCAGTGCTGAAGGTAAAGAAGGTGGCGGGGCACAGGAGGACAGGCAGGCAGACTGATTTGGGAAAACAAACTCTCTCCAGGGTCTGGGGAGTCGAGTCTTCCCCAGCATGAAGGAAACCATGACTTCTAGAGAGACTGATAGCATCTCTCTATAGGCCTATCTAGCCTGGCAACCTACCAGCCAGCTCCCTAAAGATTTGGGTGCTGAGGCAGGGCAGGGACCAGAATCCCGCCCTTTGAGTGAGTCTCTGACCCCCAAAGGATTCCAGGAATCCAAGAAAAGAGCAGGGAGCAGCAAGAGGCTGGGGCCAGAGCCAACAGCCACCGGCATTTCCTGTGTTGGGAAATGTGCTCCTTGCTGGTTCCCAGAGAAGAGGCCCCCAGGCAGCCTTGGGGTGGGAAGGGGGGCAGTGTGGATGAGGCGGTCTGGACAGCCAAGCTGGTTGGGCTGGGTGGTTTGTCCTAATGGGGCAAGTCCTTGCCCTGGTCTCAGTTTCCCCCTTCTTCAGAGCGGATCATGCAAACTGTGGAGATCACTAAACATGCAGTGGACATAGAAGAGAAGGGCGTGAAGCTGCGGCTCACCATTGTGGACACACCAGGTTTTGGGGACGCAGTGAACAACACAGAGTGGTATGTCTGACCAAGCACAGCCCAGCTGCCTCCCCACTCACCACCCATTCCATACACATGTGCAGGCACACACATAGGCACAGACTTATTCCAAATTGTTAGGAGGAAGAGGTTTATGACCTTGAGCATGCCAGGGCTTCTTACTGGAAGCTGTCTCCTCTGTAAAGCGAGAGGGAAAGGATTGAAATAGATGATCTCTAATGTTCTTCTGACTCTGACCTATAATTCTATAATGGAGGTGAGGACACAGGATAAGGAAGAAGAACCTCAAAAAAGCAAACACATGTGAAAACATGTGGAACAGAGCCTGACATATAATAAGTGCTCAACAAACCTCAGTCTCCCTCCTTCCTTTCCTTTCACAGCAACTTTTTAGGTGCCGCAAATGAGTGTTATTAAAGGGGTGAGAGGGATGGAAGGAGAGAAAGGAGAGACAAAGGGGAAAAAAGTAGAACTTTGTTTAGACTCCAGGGACCCTCTAGGCTACCTGCCGGAAGAAAAGGTGGCTTTGCTACGCTGCCATCATTTTTCCTCCTTTTCTTTTCTTTTCTTTTTTTCTTTTCCTTCCTCCCTCCCTCCCTTCCTCCCTCCCTTCCTCCCTCTCTTCCTTCCTTCCTTCCTCCCTCCCTCCCTTCCTCCCTCCCTTCCTCCCTCCCTCCCTCCCTCCCTCCCTTCCTTCCTTCCTTCCTTCCTTCCTTCCTTCCTTCCTTCCTTCCTTCCTTCCTTCCTTCCTTCCTTATTTTTCAGCTACTGGAGGGATAATGGGCAGATGTGAGTGAGCAGATGAGGTGAGGAATGGCTGATAGAGACAGGAGAAAGGGAGGTGCCTTTGATGAAGAAGTTAGGCAGGGGAGTGCTAAGACCTCTAGACTGAGAGTTCAAATCTTGATTCAGCATTTAGTAACTGCATGATCCTGAGCAAATGCCTGCGTTCCTGAAAAATATTGGACCTTCCTCCCTCACTCAGTTGATCTGAAAATCCCCTAGAATGCTGCATGTGATGTGCATTGGAAACTGTAAAGGGCTATGCACTTTACACTCATGAATTTTAAGGTGATAATTGCAGGACCAGTGCAAAATTAAAATGTGGGCCCTCTTGTTCAAAATTGTTAAGAACTTCTAGATGGCCACAGCAGAGAATCAAACCAAGCGTGGGCCCTTCTGAGTGCAGGGCCCTGTGTGACCGCACAGGTCGCACACCCTTGCAGCTGGCCCTGGGTTATTGCCTCACAGACTAATCGGACCCTGGCAGATGTTTCTGTGCTCTGAACTTTCATTGCATGCCTTGTCATTACCACACGTGACTTTCGGCTCAGCACATTGGTTCATCTTCAGTGTCACAGTCTAAGCCTTGAGGGAAGGGTCATTCCTTACATTCTAAGCCCCAGCGCTGTGCTTGTACGTGCTTTGTGGTCTCCACAGATATTCCCGATGGACTGAGGTGGCCTCCATGTCATCATCACCCTTCCTGCTCTAGGGATGTGACTCAGAAAACTGGGCTTGTCCTGAAAACTCTAGCTCCAACCAGCACCTGGTTCCTACCTCATCATCCCCTCCTTCGTCAATCTACTTAGCTCTTCTTACCTGCCATGATGATAATATTTTATGTGCCTGCCAGCTGACCGTTTACTGTGCTCCTCCACATATACTCATTCAGTCAACCAGCAGGAATTTATTGAGCATATACTAGGTGTCCAGCCTGTGCTGGACATTTTAAGGAATGCAGAACAAGTATGAAAGATCCTTGTCCCCGAGAGGCTTACAGTCTTGTGGCAGTGGGAGTAGGGGAGTAGGGAACAGTGGTTCTTTAATATGTGTGTCGGTGGGTAACAAGTTAGTAAACGGGTCAGGCAGTGTAGTGATAAACACAGAGCTGAGAATCAGAAGGCCAGGGATGCAGGTGGGGAGAGAATCTCTTACCCAAGGTGATTGGGATTAAATCTCTTAGCTGCTCTGGATTTAGTTCCTTCATGTATAAGATGAGAATGATGATGTTCAGAATGTCCACTGATCAGGGCACCTATCAGTGAGGATTCAGCTAGATACCAGAAGAGCAAAGGGCTTGGGAATTGAAGGTCTTGAATATATATATGTACATAAATTCATATGCTCTCCCCTCTCTTTACCACACAGTGAGATTTTACATACAGTGTCTCTCTGTATAGTAATATATACTTAAGAACTCAATCTATCTATTATCTATCTATCTATCTATCTATCTATCTATCTATCTATCTATCTATCTATCATCTATCTCACTGTGTGGTGAAGAGAAGGGGAGAGCAGTGTGCATTGGTGCCAAGGAGACCTGGTGGAAGAGATGGTTCTTGGATATGGCCTTGAAGGACGGAGTGGGTTTGGAAAGGTGGAGGAGAGGGTGGAACCATAGAACAAAAGGCTCTGAGGCCGGACCATGAACGTGACTTAGGGATGCCGAGGCTTCCCCCAGCTGGTGTTCACCTGCAGGCACCTCGCTATTCTGATAGCTTTGTTTGGTCACCTGGGCTCTTCTCCTTTCATCAAACCGGTATTTATTGAACTCCGCCTGTGTGCATAGTCTGGTTTTCTGTCAGGACATGTGAAATGCACCCCTGTCCCACTCAGGCACCCCCCTGAAGATGTAATGAAGCAAGCCAGGGATAACAAGGTCTTGAAAACACTGCTCAGGGCGGGGGCTATTCTGCAGTCCCAGAGCTCACTAGGCAGCCCCTACTCCCACAGTTTCTCTGCTTGTCTGTCCCTGCCCCAGCTGGAAGCCTGTGGCAGAATACATCGACCAGCAGTTTGAGCAGTATTTCCGAGATGAGAGTGGCCTGAACCGCAAGAACATCCAAGACAACAGGGTGCACTGCTGCCTGTACTTCATCTCACCCTTCGGCCACGGGTATGGTCTGAGCCTGAGGCTCCTACAACCACCGGGTGCTGCCAAGGGAACAGGCCAAGAGCACCAGGGGCAGGGCTACCACAAGCAGGTGGTCACAGGTTCCTGTTCCCCAGGCTCCGGCCACTGGATGTTGAATTCATGAAGGCCCTGCATCAGCGGGTCAACATCGTGCCTATCTTGGCTAAGGCGGACACACTGACACCTCCTGAAGTGGAGCACAAGAAGCGCAAAGTGAGGGAAGCTGGTGCGGGGAGGGAAGCAGGTGGGCTTCTGGAAAGGACGGGGTCCCCAGAACTTTGGGCTCCTCATGTGTTTGCCAGATCCGGGAGGAGATAGAGCATTTTGGCATCAAGGTCTACCAGTTCCCGGACTGTGACTCTGATGAGGATGAGGACTTCAAATTACAGGACCAAGCCCTCAAGGTGGGGCCACCCCAGGGCATCCCTTTCCCGTCTTGTTTCTTCTGGGCAAAAGAAAGAAGTAGATTGCTATACAAGGGTGGGCTCTTTGGGGTGGGAGAGGACCCTGGTTTCCTGCAGTGAGGCAGAGAAGATGAAGACATAGGTGGAAAGGAACAGGTGAGAATGGGGGATGGTGACAGACACTCCAAACTTCTTCCAGGAAAGCATCCCATTTGCTGTAATTGGCAGCAACACTGTGGTAGAGGCCAGAGGGCGACGAGTAAGGGGCCGTCTCTACCCTTGGGGCATCGTAGAAGGTAAAGCAGTGAGCTTGTGACTAGGGTACTTCCTTGCCCTCAGTGACTCCCCCCTACTGAAGCCCCTGGCTGACCCCTAGCCTTGCTATACAGTGGAAAACCCAGGGCACTGCGACTTTGTGAAGCTGAGGACAATGCTGGTGCGTACTCACATGCAGGACTTGAAGGATGTGACACGGGAGACACATTATGAGAACTACCGGGCACAGTGTATCCAGAGTATGACCCGCCTGGTGGTGAAAGAACGGAATCGCAAGTATGATCAAAAGCCAGGACACGGCAGGCAGGGGGAATCAATCCCAAGCAGTCTTGGGTGAGACCAAGCCCTTCCTTTCTGCTTTTCTTTTACAGTCCCTGGGCTCAATCCAAGTGGGTGTTGGGGTCCCCCTAGGCTCACCAACCCCCCTTTCCCTTTTCCCTCAGCAAACTGACTCGAGAGAGTGGTACCGACTTCCCCATCCCTGCTGTCCCACCAGGGCCAGATCCAGAAACTGAGAGGCTGATCCGAGAGAAAGATGAGGAGGTGAGAGCAGTATGGGGTGGTAGGGGTTGACAGCCTGGGAGGTCCGCTGCTTGATCATAAACCTCAGTATCTTTTTGTTTGGGAATAGGGAGATCCCTGGCCCTGGTGCATATCTGAGACCTAGACTGGTGGATTACTGGTTCTACCCAGGGTCTCCATCACACCCCAGGGCTACCAAGGCCCTGGGTCAAGGGATTAGAGCTTGGGGACACTTCCCTAATACTATAGGACTCTGAAAGCACCCGTTTTGATGCATATGCCTGTTCCAGCTGCGGCGGATGCAGGAGATGCTGCACAAAATCCAAAGACAGATGAAGGAGACCCATTAGCTGGCGTTCAGCCCTCGATATTTAAATCTCCTCTCCACCTTGCCCATGCCAGCCCCTCCCAGCACCAGCTCTGCTCAGGCCCCTGCAGCTACTGCCACGTCGCCTTACATCCCTGCTGCCTCCCCAGAGACTCAGAGGAAATAAAGTTTAACAAATATACAGGTGGCTTCTGGTGTCGCTGTCTGTATCCTTACCACCCCCTGGAGACCAGGAAGATCCTAGGACTGTTTTGAAATGCAGCTTGAGGAGAGTGCTAGTTTATGGCTTCTACAAGGAAGGGGGAGTGGGGAAAGCTTTCTCTCTCGTGACAGGGTTCAGTCCTTGTCTAGAATCCAGTCTGGCCTTTCCGTTTCACTGCCCGTATCTATCCTGCCTCTAATACCTGGGGCCTGGGACTCGCCTCATTTTTTTTCACATGCAGGACATTCAGTTCTACAGAAGTTTTGGGTCTGGTATCTGTCCTTAGGAAAACATGGTATAAGCTGCATGCAGCCTCCTGACTTCCTGTTTCCCCTAATTTGGGGAAAGGGATATGCATAATTAAGCTCTGTGCTCTAGACAGCCTGTGATAGAGCACTGAACAAATGTTGAAGTCTTTGCAATCATAAAATACTACAGTAAATGCTGGGAATGAATAAAGCAGCCACTGCCTTGGAAGTGTTCAGTATTTAACAATATTTATTAAGCATCTTCTAGGTAGCAGACACTGTTCTAGACCCTGGACATAGGCTGTGAACACAGGAAAATGTTTCTGTTTTCCTGGAATTTACTAACAGTAGTAAAAGTTCCAATATTTTATAATGACACGTTAAAATATTTTGGCTCCGAAGCCTGGCATTAAAGCATTCAGACACAAGTTCTAGCGGTAGCTCAGTTAGAACGTCATCCAGGTACACCAACGTTGTACGTTCAGTCGCGGACAGGGCATATGCAAGAATCAACCAATTAATGCATAAATAAGATATATAAGTGGAACAACAAATCAACTTTTATCACTCAAGGAAAAAAAAAGCATTCAAAGCCCAGTCCAAACTCATCTGTTGAGAATCTGAATCAATTGTTTTCCGTTTCGGTCAGGGTAAGCGGTATCCCGGGGTCATCCGGCGCCCTCCAGCGGCCACCCTCTGCCCTACTGTCTGCTCTGGCTCCCAAGAGAAGGAGGGCAGGGCAGGGCGGAGAGCTTGGTGCTGGGAGAGTCCTATCCCCACTTCCTTTACTGACTAGAAGGTGGCAGCTAGCTAGTGGCAGTCTCAGATTGAGGTTTCCAATCTTTCAGATGAGAGAACTTTCCTCAAGATTCACAGAACCATGCATGTCATGAAGGACTGCAGGGCCCGCTGGCCGATGAAAAGTGAGGATCGGAGGAATCCGTCAAGACGCAGAAGAGGAAAAATCCTCCCGTCGCCAGTCCGGGAAGACCGAGACGGAGCCTCAGGCCCAGCCCCCCTTCCTCTCTCAGCCTGCGGGACCTTTTCTTTTTCCGGCTTTAGGACAAGATGAGAGCAGCGAAACCAAAAGGGGAAATGGATACACTAAGGTGCCAACGGGGATCTTTTTGAGAAATATTCCCAGGGCTGGGCCGCCATTCCCAGGGCTGGGCCGTCACCGGAAGTGGCTGTAAGGCCTGTGCCCCTATAAGGCCCCGCCCCCATTGCGCTACCAGTAGGCGACAGGCCTCTCCCATTTCCGGCCCCTGGAGCCTTAACCAGCAGCCCCCCTTTTACTGCTCTCCCATTGGCTGCCGCAGGGACGCGCTGTGATTTCCCATTGGTCGCGTCTCTTCTCCAGCGACTCACCTCCTCCAGGTACAGTCTTGTCTTCTGGCACCCGATAGGCTAAAGGTTGGGAGGGCGTCTGCCCAACTTGACCAATGAGCGGCGTGAAGAGTGGGGGCGGTGACTACGTAGTGGGGTAGGGCGGGACATGGCGTGGCGATTGGCCAGGGCGGGCACAGACGAGGGATACGATTGGTTGCGGAGTGGGGCACCGTTGTGGGGTCGTAGCTGCGCGGCCTCAGCAGCTGCGGGAGACGGAAGTGGTGAGAGCGCGGTCTCGGAGGGTCGGGCGGACGCCGCCTGGGTGAGTCACCGTGCCCCGTACACTGCCAGTCTGGGAACCGCAAAGACCGTGTCTTACCCGGCTCCGCCCCGACCGGCTTTCTTGAGCCCCGCCCTCTGTCATTCGGGCTCCACCTCCGGGCGCTTAGGCTCCGCCCCTAGAACCTGGGCACCTGGGCTCCCCAGCCAGCCTGGCCCGCCCCCCCTCCCAGGGCCAGATCCCTCAGATCTAGGAACCCTGGGCCTCCCAGGCTCGGTCCGTGTTTCCTCTCTCCATTTCCCTGAGGCTGCGTGCCAGTGGGCGGTGAGGCAGCACCTTTGGCTTGCCGCTTGCCGGCTCCCCCATGAGGAAGCGTGGGCTGTGATCAGGGAGGTGGGCAGAAGCACAGATGGAGGCTTTTACCCATGCACCCTTGGAGGCTGGGGATGGGGTGGGGAGTACTATTGGAGTGCCCGAGCTCAGATAGCAGGCATGAAAGTGTAAGTGAATCCTGGGCCTCGCTCCCTAAGTGGGCCAAGGAGGCCCATTCTGAAATTAGTTGCTTGTGCCCAGTTGATAGGTACTGACTCTGAGGCTGCGGCTAGTCCGATTCTATCCGTTTTGTGGCCTCCTTACACTAACCTGCACCCCACTTAGTGTCAGCTATACTCAACAGGACCTGTCCAGCCCTGCTGCCTTCTGATCACAGGTTGTGGTCCCCTCCCTCTTGTCCTCTGGTCTGGACTCTGCCCCTAGTAAACAGGTCAGGTGGGTGCTACTCCCAGACTCAAAGACTGGCAGAGCATTCCTGTGGTTTCATGTCCCCACAAGGGCCAGAAGTGAGTCCTAGTTGAGCAGCCTCCGTCACTTCAGAGTTGGCAGTTCTTTTGTTCTCCCACAAAGAACAGGGTTTGGAGTGTTTTCTACTTTTCCTTCTGGGCCTGGGAATCAGGACTCTTGAATTCTGCTGAATAATCTTGGATAATACTCATTCTTGCTCTAGAACTTGGTGGGTGATTTCATATCCTGCAGAATCACTTGTTGCTTTCTCCCCATGTAGCTCCCATTGCACCCGTCTTGCGTGCTGACTTGTGGAGAGGCTGGATTCTCTGGGAGGAAGGAGAGTAAGGGTTGTAGGGAAGTTCAGGAGTAGATGTGTATGTGGCATGTGTTGATTCTATGGTGATGTTAATGATGTTAATGTTCTCTACTCTTATGTTTCTCTGTCTCCTTACAGTGAGAAGCAGGCAGCCAGAACCCCTCACCACGGTAGAATGGTGAGTACTCTCCTTCCTCAGCCTTTTGTGTTTTTGTCATTCTTGTGTCTTTCTCCATGAAGCTTCCCTGACCCTCCTGGACCTTGAGCTCCAGGCTACTCTGTTCAGCTCCTAAACAGGTTCATCCGCTCTCAGCTAATGTATGGGTCTGGGAGAGGAAGTCTCTAGAAATCTTTTTTTGCATGTGTTATTTCCATACCTTCCTCACACTACCACTGGCTCTCTTAGCTTTTCATAATGGTCTTTCTTTTGTGTCCCTGGTAGAAACTCTGTTGTGGTCTGGAAGTCATGCTTTATCATAAGATCCTTGTGTTTCCTAGTGGGGCCCTTGAATATTGTGGGAGCTGGATCAGCAGTGACTTCACCAAAACTGTGGGGCTTCTCCAGCTCCAAGGTGCTGCTGTCTGTTAAGCTATTGCAGGCAACAGATGACTAGATATATAGCAGGACAGCACCCTCCAGGTGCCCAGAGTATCTCTGGCGGTGGTGGGAGTGGTTATAATGATTCCCTATATTTTCCATTAACTGTAACTGCATACTTTCATTCTAAGCCTGAAGTCTCACCAATAAAACAGAATAAGGCTTACTTCTTGGGGAGTTGAAAAGTTTTAGTGAGATAAAGTTTCAAACATGTCGGCCTCACAGTAGATGCCTCATAAAATGTTATGTTTATCTCCCATTCTTCCCTTCCTCCAAACCTAAACTCAAGTCCAAACTAAAGTTTTGGTTTCTGAAAGTTGCCAGGCACAAGAAGTGTGGAGTTCCAACCAGCTCCTTCTGTGACTCTTGGTGACATTTTGGGCTGCTTGTCACTGCTCCTTATTCCTTGGCCCTCTACCCAACTCCCACCATGCCCCTACCCTTGGGTTTTAGGTTTTGTTTTCGCATAGCTTCTGTAGTCTATTTTTCCAGCTCTTCTCTTTATCAACGTCAGAAAGTCTAGAAAGTTGGAAGAGAAAGACTTTCTTACCCAGAAGTTAGAGGATGTGAAACAAGGAGAGATGGAGCGGAAGAAGTCGGGTTGGGCAGGGGCCTTGGAATAAAACACTCAAGAGAATCTCTCTTTCAGGAGTGTGGAATGACCAATCTGGCAGTAGCCCAGTGTCCATTCTAAGGAGCAAAAAGGGAATGGAGTTAGTGAGGTCGGGTATTGGAGGACCCTGATGGCCAGGGGTACGATGGGTGGTGGTTTTGGAGGGAAACGACGAAGCCTTCAAACTGGAAAGGGCATGAGGTGTAGGTAGGAGAGCTTCATCTTGGAAATTCAGAACAGGCACCGAAGGAACTCAGAGGTGGGGGGAGGGGTGGAGCGCAAGGCCGGATTTGTGAAAAGAGAGATGTGGGGTTGCTCACCTGGGAAGATGGGAAATGAGAAGATGTAGGCGTTTCGCCTTCCCCTTTCACGCGGTCTAGGGACTGTCCTGCAACGTAGTCTCCCGAAAGCCCCTAGATGTCCCCTGAGGACGCCTTCCCACGCGGCTGCGAGGCTGTGGGGAGGGAGGAGCCTGCGGCTGTGGGCGGGTCCTCGAGACCCGCCCCCGCCTTCCCCGCGCGTTTTCGGGGGCTCCCCTCCCTTTCGCGCTCGTGCTGAAGGGCGGAGCTGGGCTCGCTCCATTGTGGAGAGGAGGGGAGAGGCAAGCGGGAGTCGTGCAGAGGCCCCGCCGCCAGCGCGCTTGCCTCCTGGCCGCCGCGGCTGCACCTGGCGGGCCCCGCAGCCGGGATGCGGCGAGAGCCTGGGGCTAGCGGGCAGCGCAGCGGCTCCGGGGACATGTGCGCTGGCCCAGACCTCCCGCGACCATGAGCCTGACCGCCCGCGTCTCCTGCTCCATGCTCAGCTGCTTTGTAAGTGCCAGCCCCGCCTGCGTGGGCCCTGGGGCCCCAGCGCTTGCTGCACCCTCAGCCCCGCCCAGGGCCAGCCTTCGAGATTCCGAATTTCAGCCCATCCCCCTTCCCAGGGCCTCTGGAAGAGGGGGGCGGGGGGAGCGGTATTCCTTTTCTTGGATTTGCTTTGATCTTCGAGTGCTGGGGTTGTCGAAGGCTGAGGATGGAAATTCTGTGACCCGTGCTGGTCCGGCAGCCACTGCCCTTGACTGCAGATCTCCAGGCTCCGCCCTGCAGGGGTACATTCCTTTACCTCCGCCTCTCCATCTTGGTCCCACCCGCTGCATTCTTGCTAGGGGATGTAGGATGTGGCTAGTAGGCCATCTGGGATGTTAGGGGGCTGGTTGGGGAGCACAGGGTGTCTGAGCTGCCTCCCTGACTCTAGTCCCCACCCCCTTCCACCTCTCCACCCCTCCTCACCTAACACGACAGTCTTTTCTCCTTGACTGTCCCCCAGACTGCCTCTGTTCTCCATCTTCCCTGGCCCGGCAGGCTTCCGTACCTCTGCATCATTCCCAGCCCTCCCCTCCTCCCCTCTGGTTTAATGCTTCTTCCTAGCTTCCCCATCTGTCCTCTCAGATGTTCCCATCTTCCCCTCCTCACCCTCTGTGGGTGTCTGCCAGGTCTATCTACCCTGGTTGTCCTTGGGTCTTCCTGTTCCTCCTAGGCGCATGGATCCTCTCTCCCCCCCTCGGTGGAGGTTGGGAGAGGAGTGACTTCTGCTTGCTGTGGGTATCCTCAGGAATTCCCCTCAGATCAGCAGGTAGGGCAGGTGGCTTGGCAGGTGTTGGGGGCTGGTTAGCAGTGTGGGAAGATCAGCTCAGCTCCCAGACACATTCTTTTGAAAGCATCCATGAAGGCCCTCTAGAGGCACAGGGCTGAATCCCCCAGCCCACTCCTCTTTGTCTCCTTCTCCACCAGATTGAAGCGTTAGTGGCCTTAGGTGCCTGCCTTCCCTCCTCTCTCTCTAACCAGCTGCCACCCAGGGCTCCTTTGCCTCAGGGCAGCACTTCCCATTCCCACTTCTGTCTTACCTTTACATTAGTTTTTTTTTCTTGGGTTTCTCTCTTCCTCTACTTGGGGAATTTTGGTTCTACAGGAAGTCCCCCTTTGAGGAGCAGATTGCTAGTTCCTCTTCGAATCTTACTCTTCCCTGAGGCTTGCTAGGCTTGAGCACCCCTCCATCCTATCCCTCCCAGCAAGCCAGGTCTCCTCCCCTCCTCCGGTGATCAGAACCTTTATAAGTGATTATGGGGTATATGTGGGTTTATTGAAGGGAGGGGAACAGAATGAGGCCTAATGGGACAAGTGGAGCCTGGTGACTTAGGACTGAGGCCTTCCCCACAGGGTGAGGAGGGGCCCCCCAGCCTGGAGTACATCCAAGCCAAGGATCTGTTCCCCCCCAAGGAACTAGTGAAAGAGGAGGAGAGTCTACAGGTAAGGAGGAGTTGGGAGCCCAGGGTGGGTGGAGTTCCCGGCTTGGTTAAAAAAAACACCCTCCATCCCCCAAATGTTTACAAGGGGATCTAGTACTGGAACTCTGGCTTCCTGCTCTCCAGTCTTTGAAGGGGAAGGAGTCTTACCTACACGGCCATTATGGAGCCTTCGGCCCCAGAGAAGGAAAGGCAGCTTTCTTGTACAGCTGGTGCCTGGTGCTGTTACCGTGGTGAGGACTCTTCTGTCCTGCCTTGGCCCAGCTTTTCTAGAGGGGATCCCACAGGTCAGGGCCTGGGGAGGGGATTGGAAGGGTAACTTAGCTCTGGACTGAGGGTTCTTCTGTTCCTCGGCAGGTGCCCTTCACAGTGCTGCAGGGTGAAGGAGTGGAGTTCCTGGGTCGGGCAGCTGATGCCCTCATTGCTATCTCCAACTACCGGCTGCATATCAAGTTCAAGGATTCTGTCATCAACGTGAGTTCCCGTCATGTTCTCCCACAACCAAACCAGAATCCCTGTGAGGTGCAAGGTGATGTTGATCCAGTGCTCTCCTTGATCATATCACTAAGAAGTTGGGTTCCCTTCTTACGTTCTGCTTTCCTGTCTCCTTCTCCTAGTTATAGGTCTTCTGTTTCTCACTTACTCTTCCTTCTCCTCTTCTCTCTTTCCCTTATTCTGTCGCTGGCTTTTCTAAGGGACATAGTGGCACTGGTGGAAGAGTGCCCCTTGTCAACCTTGTAGCCTTGGTCTAGTCACCCATCTGAGGCTCAATATCCTTCCAAGTAATACGGGGGGAAACAGTTGTCTTTCAGGGTTCTTATGATTATTGATTGGGGTCCCACACATAGAGGACGCACAATTACCAGGCACTAAACAGACACTCAGTAAATGTCAGCTTCCTTTCTTCTGTTGATACGTGAGCATCTGCACTGGGGCGGTGATGAAGAGTGAGGTGGAGAGTGGGGATCTGAGCCACAGTGTGCCTTTCCTCTAAAGGTCCCTCTCCGGATGATTGACAGTGTGGAGAGCCGTGATATGTTCCAGCTGCACATTGCCTGCAAAGACTCCAAAGTGGTCAGGTAAGAGTAACGGTGCCTCACTCCGGCCTTCTCACCCTCATTTTGCTCAGACCTCTCTGCTGCAGGGTTTCTATGGAGCAAGAAAGGAAAAATAGTGCCTCACTTTTCACAGTTTGAAGAGAGGGGAAAAAAGGTGAAAATCTTATCTGGGTTGGGAGGTCAGTTTTCTGACCCACAGTATCTTGACCTAAAGAAATGGGGATAATACTTAGCTCATGCGTCCTCATAGGGAATAAATGAGAGACTACGTATGAAAGCTCGCAGAATGGTATCTTTATTGTTGGTTCATTGATTCATTCACGAAACGTCCGCTTACTGAGCATCCTACGTCAGACGGCTCTGAGCACCGGGGATACAACAGGGAACACGGAGACAAAATTTTCTGCCTTCGTGGGGCTTATATTCCAGTGGGGAGATACCAGGAGTAAATAATAAGTAAAACATGGTACATGATGCTAAGTGCAAAGGTAAAAAATATAGCAGGGAAAGGGGACATTGAGTGCTATGGGGTTGAAGGTTGTAACCTCAGACAAAGTGATTTGAGAAGGCTGCACTGAAAAGGTGACACTTGAGTTAAGACCTGAAGAAAGTGACTGCGGGTGTTCGGGGGAAGAGTGTGGTAACAGACAGCGGTGACTGAACACAGAGGCCCTAAGTGGGCTGGACCTGGCATATTGAAGAATGGTGAGGAGGTTAGTGCAGCTGGAGCGGAGTGCACGGGGGTGAGGGTGGTGGGGTGTAAGACTTGGGAGGTCAGGGTCTTACAAATGAAAGTAAAACTAAAAAGCACAAGTAAAAGCCAGGCTGTCATAGGACTGGCTTTTACTTTGAGGGAAATGAGAGGCCACTGGAGGATTTGTTGCAAAGGGGTGATGTGATCTGATGAATGTTTTACGGAAGCCTTCTGGCTGCTGTACTGAGAATAGATGGAAGGGGACAGGGCGAAAGCAAGGACAGAGGTTGGGAGACTAGTTAAGAAGCTATTGCAGGTTAGAGAGCATGCTGGCCTGTGTAGGGTGGTAGCCCTACTATTCTCAAAATACGGAGAAGCAGTCTGACTTGTGAAGGTAGAGATGACAGGATTTGCCTACAGATTGGATGTGAGGGAAAGAGGAGTCTGGGGTGACCCCAAGGGTGCCCCATTTAGAGCCTGGCCATGTGCTTAGTCTGTAGGGATTCAGGAGAATCTACATTGCCCTTCCCTTCAAGGCGGCTAAAATCTAGTTCTGAATGAAGAGTTAACATGTGGCAGTGTGCTATGGAAAAACTTAACGTTTAATACTCCCGGCCCGTTAAGAATAAGAAAAGAAGGGTCTATGGAACTGAGTAGGCTGGGAAGATTTCAAGGAAGAGGTGGGATTGGAACTATCTTCAAAGTATCAGTAGAATGTGGCTAGACCAAGAGAAGACATTATCAGGCAGAAGTGAAAAAACAAAGACAGGAGAAACCTGAGCAGGAGCTCCTGTCTGAGGCAGGTCTGTGTTAAGGAGTCATGAGTGACAACACAAGGAATAGCGATTCTCAGGGCCACGTGAAAGCTGTTGTGTTTGATATGAGCAATGGTGGGGCCCCATTAGAGGAGACAGTTATGTCTCAAGGACAAGAGTTCTTGGGAAGAGATTTGTCACAAAGACAACTTCTCTTGGGTGTTGTTCAATGTCCCTGATCCTCCCCAGGGTCTCTTTTATCTCCTGCTTTGCAGCCTTCTCTCCCCACAGCCTCCCTGTAACCATTTTTTCGCCTTTTGGCCCCAATGCACACCTGCCTCTTGCCTCACGCTATGGCTTTTTGCCTGGCAGATGCCACTTCTCCACTTTCAAGCAGTGCCAAGAGTGGCTGTCACGGCTAAGCCGGGCCACAGCGAGACCTGCCAAGCCTGAGGATCTCTTTGCCTTTGCCTACCATGCCTGGTGCCTGGGACTGACCGAGGAGGACCAGCATACCCACTTGTGTCAGCCAGGTGAGGCCAGGCTGTTTTCATTGCTAGGTTTCTTACTTGGTTCCCATCCTAGCCCCGCCCCTGGATGTGGGGCCCTTGGAGGCTGACAGGTGTGGGGGCTGTGTTGCAGGAGAACACATACGATGTCGGCAGGAGGCTGAGCTTGCAAGGATGGGCTTTGACCTGCAGAACGTCTGGAGAGTCTCTCACATCAACAACAACTACAAGTGAGAAGGGGGTGGGGAGACCAAAGCACCATTCCAGACCCAGACCCTTCGCGTGTGGATAAAGCGTGGTGGGCACAGCTCCCCAGACTCTGTGGGGACAAGGGCTCCCAGTCCCTCTTCCCGCAAAGCCATCCTGCAGATCTTGTTATCACCTGTCTTAGATCAAACTCGGTGACCCCTTCTGGTCTCTTCTCAGATTGTGCCCCAGTTACCCCCAGAAGCTGCTGGTTCCTGTGTGGATCACAGATAAAGAGCTGGAGAATGTGGCATCCTTCCGTTCCTGGAAGCGGATCCCCGTGGTTGTGTATAGGTGAGGTAATGCGGGGTGGAAACAGGGAGGACATTTTTCATGCAACAAGGAAGGAGTCAGAAGTGGAGGTGTGCGGCAGTGTGGTTGACTGAGAATTGACACCCTGCGGGGGAAGGGGCTATGAAATAATTTTAAAACAAAAACTGCCTCAATTTCCTCTCTCCTAAGGATGAGGCTTTTGGGGAGTTTATTCACTTTTTTGTTTTTGAGGATGTGTGTGTGTATAAAGTATTATCTTAGAACAAGGGTTGGCAAAATGGCCTGTGAACCAGAATCCTGTTGTACATACAGCCTATGTGAGCTATGACTGGGTTTTACATTCTTAAAGGGTCGCTGAAGAAAAATAAAACAGAAAGAAGGATGTGTGACAGACTGCGACCTGCAAAGCTGAAAATTTATGGTCTGGTTCTTTGCCAATAAAGTTTGCCGACCCCTGACTAGAACATTGCAGCTAAAATAGAGCGAGACAGGTGCTGGGCTTTGGAGGTGTTCATGCTCTGGGCTCAGATTTGTTCTCCTGCTGGGTGTCTGCACTTGGAGCAGATGCTGTGCGGATTCGATGCGTCAAGGTCACCTTGGGAATGTAGAGTCCATTTGAGAAATGTGTACGGCAGTGCTTTGTAAACTAGAAAGCCCCCTAGGGGTTTTTGGTTGCTATTTTCATGGCCTGGACGAACAGGTAGTAGTCTGTTGGCTTTGGAGATCTCGGCCCCTGGAGTCTCAGTGTGGTAGGCCTCAGGAGGTTGTGAATGCCAAGGGCATGTTTTTTTCTGCTCTGTCAGACACCTACGCAATGGTGCTGCCATTGCACGCTGCAGCCAGCCTGAGATCAGCTGGTGGGGCTGGCGCAATGCTGATGATGAATACCTGGTCACATCCATCGCTAAAGCCTGTGCCCTCGACCCGGGGACAAGGGCCAGTGGGGGCTCCCTCGGCACTGGAAATAGTGATGCCAGCGAGACGTGTGACACTGACTTCGGTAAGGTGTGGGTAGTGCTGGTCCTCTGGGGAGCAGGCCCCCACCTTGGCCTCGTTGGCTTCCAGGGAGTCCTCAGTGAGAGGATGGGAAGAAGATATAACACAGGGGGTCCCTGCCTTTTGGGAGGCTGTGGGGTGTGAGGGATCTCCAGTTGTATATTCTGAAAGGGAGTGCCCTGGCCTAGGGTGAGGCTGGGTGGCTGGCTGACCCAGGATCTTCTCCCTGCTCTGTTTTTAGATGCCTCCTTGACTGCATGCTCTGGAGTAGAGAGCACAGCGGCTCCCCAGAAGCTGCTGATCCTGGATGCTCGATCCTACACGGCAGCAGTGGCTAACCGGGCCAAGGGTGGAGGTTGCGAATGCGAAGGTATTGCTGTTCTCCCAGTGTCTACAGCCAGTCTGTGCCCCAGGTGGCCTTGGTGAGAAGGGAGCAGGGTGCAGCAGTGTAGTAGAAAGAGCCAAACAAATCTGGCTTGGAATCAGGACTCTGCCACTTTCTAGCTGTAACTATGCTTAAGTAACAGTTCATTTAAGTTTTACTTTCTTCTCTGTCCAATGGGAATGATACATATCTTGTAAAGTTGTTGGATGATTAGAGGTTACATGTACAAAATTACTGGCACAGAGCAACTACTATTTACTGAGAATTCACATGGTCTTTACTAATAGTACTATGGCTGTCATTTGTCATTAACATTATTACTACAACTATTAGTATATGGCACCTCACCTGAGTATCCAGAGTAAAAGGGTGACTGAGATTTCCAGAGTATATTGAGTTCCCATCCTGGAGTGTTCACCCTGCCAGGGAAGCTTTGCTCACTGGGCCTGCCCTTGTCCTGCATGCCTGTTTCCAGGACATGCTCTTAGGCTCCACTCGCCCCTTTCGTGTCTGCAGAGTACTACCCTAACTGTGAGGTGGTGTTCATGGGAATGGCCAACATCCATGCCATCCGGAACAGCTTCCAGTATCTCCGTGCTGTGTGTAGCCAGATGCCAGACCCCAGCAAGTAGGTGTTCCCTGTTCCAATTCTGTCCTTCCTCCAGTCTCATCCCTTACGTAGTACCTCCTGTTCTTGAAAATTAGATGGGGACATGGGAACTGTGCAGGTGCAGGAGACCTGAGGGCCTAAGTGCAATGAGTCAGTTCCAAGAACACTTCTTTTTTAGTGGTTGTTTTTTGGGGTTTTTTTTTCCTAATTAAGAACACTTCTACTTCTCAGCCAGCACTGTGGCACGGCTACAGGACATTGGGTTCCTTTTGTTTGGATCAGTTGTCCTACTCAAAGAACACAGAGAACTGGGAAAGGAAGTAGCTA
Organism: Macrotus californicus; assembly: GCA_007922815.1. Classification (NCBI taxonomy): domain Eukaryota; kingdom Metazoa; phylum Chordata; class Mammalia; order Chiroptera; family Phyllostomidae; genus Macrotus; species Macrotus californicus. The sequence goes on from VMDR010002582.1 coordinate 43,439, forward strand.
AATGTGCATGTGATGCTGCCCAGTTTTTCTATTGATCCTCAGAGTCTCTTGTTGGCCTCAGGTCCTGTCTTCCCTATCTTCCTGTTAGATGTCTCTTGGCAGAAAGGCCATGGGCTGGGCTCTTGCTTCAGCCCTCACTAGGGGCTTTGTTAGGGGTAGCTGGCTGTGTGTGGTAGAGAGACTGTTGTAGCTTCAGTGCTTCTAGTGACAGATATGATTTCTGCTCTTGTGTAGCTGGTTGTCAGCACTGGAGAGCACCAAATGGCTGCAGCACTTGTCGGTGATGCTAAAAGCAGCTGTGCTTGTGGCTAATACAGTGGACCGGGAAGGCCGGCCTGTGCTGGTGCACTGCTCAGATGGCTGGGACCGGACGCCACAGATCGTGGCCCTGGCCAAAATACTACTGGACCCGTATTACAGGACATTGGAGGTATTGAGAGGGTTTGTGTGGGAAAGAACAGAGGGAAAGGGCTGTTGGGGAAGGTGTTCAGTCCTCTGGATCTGTCTTGAGGATTTTTAGTAGAGGCCATTGGTGCTTTGAGTCCTCTTCTAGGTTCTTTCCTATTCTTCTCTGAAGCTTTGGGCATCCCCTGCAGAAAAGCACACTAGCCTTTCCAGAGAGGCCCCGTGCTTAAACTCTGTCTTCTTTGCAGGGCTTCCAAGTATTAGTAGAGTCTGACTGGCTGGATTTTGGACACAAGTTTGGAGATCGCTGTGGCCACCAGGAGAATGCAGAGGACCAAAATGAGCAGTGTCCTGTGTTCCTCCAATGGCTTGATTCTGTTCATCAGCTGCTCAAGCAGTTCCCTTGCCTGTTTGAGTTTAACGAAGCATTCCTGGTAAGTTCTAAAGCCTGTGACCAGAGTGAGGGGATGGCAGCCAAGGCCCCCAGGTGCGAGCTGTCTTGGCCCTGTAGGTCAAACTGGTGCAGCACACGTACTCCTGCCTCTACGGCACGTTCCTGGCCAACAACCCTTGCGAACGAGAGAAGCGTAACATCTACAAGCGGACGTGCTCCGTGTGGGCCCTCCTGCGAGCTGGCAATAAAAACTTTCATAACTTTCTCTACACACCTGGCTCAGACATGGTAAGCCTGAACTCTCATCCTTAGTTGCTGCTTAGAGACCTGTAGGGAGAACAAGCTGAGTCAAGTGGGGAGGACATAGTGCCCTGGAACATCTAACAAAACATTACTATGGGCCTACTTCCCTAGGTCCTGCATCCCGTGTGTCACGTCCGGGCCCTGCACCTCTGGACGGCTGTTTACTTGCCAGCATCGTCTCCGTGCACACTCGGGGAGGAGAACATGGATCTTTACCTTTCCCCAGTGGCTCAGAGCCAAGAGTTCTCTGGTCGCTCTCTGGACAGGTAAGATTGCCCTTCTCGCTTTCTCGTCTCTCTACTAGAAGGCAATAACTGCTTGTGTCTTGCCTAAATGTTGATATCTCTCTCTCTTTTCTTTAAATTGCATTTTATGTTCAGTATTATTTTGTATTAGTATGTATGGTGTATATGTATGTATGTATTTATTTATTCTAAGTCCTACCTATTTGGTGAGCACCTCCTTTATTGACTGATTGATTTTAGATAGAAAGAGGAAGGGAGAGGGCAGAAGGGGGAGAGAGAGAAAGAGGAACACCAATTTTTGTTGTTCCGCGTATTCATGTACTCATTGGTTGAATCTGGTGTGTGCCCTGACCAGGGATTGAACCCACAACCTTAGTATATTGGCACGACACTCTAACCAACTGAGCTAACCAGCCAGGGCTTGTATTAGTCTTTCTTTAAAATGAAATATTTAGAAGCAACTTTTGAGTTGGTTGAAGGAGAATCTTGGCCCAGGACTTGTAGCTAGCCTGGAGTGTACTGTGTGCATTTTCAAGGTCCTCTCTTAGGATAAGACTGGTTACCTTCTTTCCTGGAACTGCTATCACCCTGTGTGACATATCCAGGCAGGGGAGAGGAGAACGGGACAGAAAGGACTATTTCAGAAGGTTTATGGGAATGGTCTTATGTTCACTGATACAAGGCATGAGGAGCTTGTTATCTCAGTAGTAACCTTTGCAGTGTCCAGCAGGAGCTTCCAGAAGCATCTGACTCTTAGGGAAATGGGCTTCCAGAAGGTGGGAGGCCTTTACATTACTTTCTCAGAAAAAGGCCAGAATCTAAAGGGAAACATAAAAAGTAAAGTTATCTTCTGGTTGAATATTTGGGAGGAAGGAGAATGGAGGTCAGTTAAATTACAAGAGTAATAATACATGTCTCTTATTTAAAAGAAAAAGTCAAATGATATAAAAGTAGAAAATAAAAGTCCTCGTTCCCTGATCCTTGTGCCCACAGGTGTCCACTGCTAAAACTCTGGCTCGTGTCTTCCCAGGCATCTCTCCCTACGTGGATATGTCTACATCTCCCACTGTTATATAGGAATATTTTGTAAAATACAGAAACTGAGTCATATTTTGCATTCTGTTCTGCACGTTGTTTTTCCCACATGACAGTATAAAACTACTTTATTGTTTTTAGTGCTTGCATAATCATCCAGAATCTGAGTATATTATAATTTACGTAACCAATTTTCTATTGGGCGTTTAGGTGATTTTCATTTTTTTATCATTACAGTGAGTGTCTTAGGATATTAGTGTTAATATCCTTATATGTGAAACTTTTTTTAAAAATTGTGGTAAATACACATAACATAATATTTACCACTTAAACCATTTTTAAGTGTACAGTTCAGTAGTGTCACCTTATATTTGTACCTTTGCGTTTGTGCTAATATTTCTGCAGATAAATTCCTGGAAATGAAAATGCTGAATTCAGATGATATGTACATTTCAAATTTTGATCTTTGTGTACTGGCAGAAAGTTTTTTTAATTAAGGTAATAACTTACATAGTCCTGACTGGTGTGGCTCAGTGGATTGAGTGCCGGCCTTCAAACCAAAGGGTCGCCAGTTCAATTCCCAGTCGGGGCATGTGCATGGGTTGCAGGCCAGGTCCCCAGTTGGGGGTGCACGAGAGGCAACCACACATGGACGTTTCTTTCCCTCTCTTTCTGCCTCCCTTCCCCCATCTCTAAAAATAAATTAATCTTAAAAAAATATAACTTACAAAATTGGTTGAATATCATAAAGGAAAACAAAAATCCCTAATCCCCTAAATTACTGGTTTTTGGGTTTTTGGAACTGAGTCCATTCTCAGGGGCCCATGGATAGGCTTAAGGAATTTTGTGATTTTTCTCCTTCCCTAAACAATGCAGAATTTGGGTATAGCTTTATAAGTTAACTTTTTCAGGGAGAGGGGCCATAACTTTTATTGAATCTCAGTAAGTTCTGTGACCTATTTAACAATCATTACCCTAAATCAATATATAATTTTTCACTTCAATAAATGTTTCTTTAATATCTACAAGTTTCCTGGTACTGTACTAGGTTTTATGGGTGATAGCAAAGAAATAGAAGATATCGATCCTATTTAAGATGCTTTACAAAGCTGTAAGATAAGACATAAGACAACTAGAGAACAACTCTAGGTCAGCATCTAAGCAAATAAGAATGTGTGTCGTTCAAAGTTAGTAGAGGTGACTATTTACTCACAGAACTTCTTAAGGAAGACTAAGTAGGGCCCTGGCTCAATTGGTTAGAGCATCATCCCAGTACACCAAGGTTGCAGGTTCAATCCCCGGTCAGGGCACATGTAAGTATCAACTAATGAATGCATAAATAAGTGGAACAACAATTCGATGTTTCTCTCTCTCAAAATCAGTTTTAAAAAAAGACTAGGCAGGAACCATGGCTCTTTTGTATCTGTATCTGGCTCAGGGCCTGGCACGTAATAGGTGCTTTAGTAAATACTTAAACGAACAAATAAATGAATGGAATAAAGGGAGTTGTGAGCTTAGTAACAAGGTTGGTGGAGGGAGGTCCAAAGAAATTGGATACATGAGAGATAGTTTTATAAAAACGAGGCAGCGGCCCTGGCTGGTGTAGCTCAGTGGACTGAGCGCAGGCTGCGAACCAAAGGGTCACCAGTTTGATTCCCCATCAGGGCACATGCCTGGGTTGCAGGCCAGGTCCCCAGTAGGGGGCACGTGAGAGGCAACCACACATTGATGTTTCTCTCCCTCTCTTTCTCCTTCCCTTCCCCTATCTCTAAAAATAAAATAAAAAATAAAATCTTAAAAGAAAAAAAGTTATAAAAAAAAATAAAACTGCTTAAAAACAAAACAAAACAAGGCAGCTCTATCGACCTGGCAGGCATTGGGAAGGGGCTATTTTTGAGGAATAGAAATAAACATAGGATAGCTCATCGAGGGCTTTGAACATTACACTTAGGAGTGTATTTTGATTCAGCTGTCAATAGTAAATCACTGTAGGAAGTCATTGTGGCCTGGTGACAATGAGACTTTGGGAGAACTAATCACTGTGAGCCCAGCAGTTGGAGACAGAGACCAGCTAGCACTGTTGTGACTCAGATATGAGGGGGTCGAGTCCTTAGGGAAGATAAGAACTAAATTCACAGACATTATAGAGAAGTCATTAGCAGGCTATGGAGTTGATTGGATGTTGGAGGGTAGAAGTGAAAAATAAAGAAGACCAAAGACAGGTTCCAAGTCTCTGGGCTTAGAAACCAGGAGAATATCAGTACCCTACAGACATTGAAAAGTTGAGGAGTCAGTCCAGGGAGAAATAGGAGATACAGGCAGGAAGGGATTGAAATATGAGTTCACAGCAGAGGAGGTGTGCTGTGGGCAGTTCAAGGTGGAGAGTTGGATCTAGAGGAATAAGTAGTATAAAGGTCTTAAAGGAAATGGTTCCTCTGATAGTTGACCTTGCATACCTTTGGTTCTACATTTTCCTAGATCAAAAAATGTCCTGGCTTCTTTCCTCTTCTTTCATTGAAGTCCAACACATTCTTCTGAAATCCTACCCTCTGTGTGTAGCCTCCTCTGGCCACGCTCATCCACCCTTGGATGAGTTCTCTCATTGCTCCAAACTCCTCAGGCATTATTGTCTCTACCAACATTGTTTTGTTGATTAAACCTTTGGTGCCCGTGGGAATCAGCTGTGGAAGATGGCAGACTTTTGATATTGTTTAATCTGGTTAAGGAGTATGTAGGAGTTATTCATACTCTTTTGTCTACTTCTTTACTTCTTTGCATGTTTGGAAGTTTCCGTTAAGAAATAAACCAACAACAGCAACAAGAAACTAAAAAGTTGCCAGGCTGGGATTCAGGACCTGGCTGTGAGACTCCAGAGACTGTAATCATAACCATCGCTATTGCCTTCCTGGAATTTCAAGCCACAAAAAATCAAAATTGACTCAAAAGTAAAAGCAAACACAAATACCTTTAAAACATAATAAGTTTGAAAAACCAAACTCTTAGAACAATCAGCTATATTGTGATTCTACCAGCAGGAGATTTTTCTGTGAGGCTGGACTGACGTATCTGAAGCTGGGAGCCCAGAGAGGGCTGTGCTGTTTCCTGGCAATTTTTTCTGAAGTTTGTGTTGCTCTGAAGACTTTTGAACTGTGTTAGAAATCAGGGAGGTCATTCTTGAAAACATTGTACATCTGGCGTGTGTCAGTGCCTCTAGAGCTCTGAGTGCTGTATACTGAGGAAGTTTCCATGGTGACCTGCCACTGAGAGGAGAACACTGTTGCTCGGTGGCTGTAGAAAGTGTTGGTTACTACTGTGATAGAGGGGTAATTTCAATAAGAAAAATTGTAAAAAATTAGCTGTAAGAGTAGCCTTAATAAATTTGTGGTTGGTTTCCTATATTTTGAATCATAGCATCTCTACATGATATAATTTATTATCATTTTATAGAGGAGGAAACCAAGTTTCTGAGAGGTTAAATACCTTACTTGTAGTCGTCTAGCTATTTAGTGTTGCAGCCAATATCATCTAACTCCAAAACCCATCTTCTTTCTGTCTTACCATGTGTAATAGAGGCGGCTGGACTCCAGTGCAGTCCTGACTGGAAGGGTAGCTTTAGAAGGCACCAGCCTGGAAGGCAGTTAGAACCATGGGAGAGGTCGAGATTGCCCAGGGAGATTGTGTAGGGTGAAGACTAATGAAAGCCTGGGACAAATCCTGTACTCTTGAGGACAGGGTTCAACATCCTACGCTTTTTTGTAGAGTAGACTTTTGGCAGTGAACATTGGTTATTTGCAATCTTAAATATCATAATTTTTTGTGAACTCTGGCTTTGATATTGCTTTGATGATCTGATTCTATATATTAGAAGTGGCTCCCATTTCATGACCTGGGGGCATTGTGTTGTCATTCCAGATTACCTAAAACCAGATCCATGGATGATCTTCTTTCTGCCTGTGACACAAGCAGCCCTCTGACACGCACATCCAGTGACCCTAACCTGAATAACCACTGTCAGGAGGCCAGGGTCGGCCTAGAGCCCTGGCCTAGCAATCCTGAGGGATCAGAGACAGCCTTCGTGGAATCTGGAGTTGGAGGTCCTCAGCAGACTGGAGGAGAAATGAATCTTCCTCCCCCTCTGCCCAGCAGCCAGAAAGACTACTTGAGCAACAAACCTCTTAAGAGTCACAAAAGCTGTTCTCCAAGTTACAAACTGCTCAATGCTGCAGTGCCCCAGGAAATGAAGAGCAACACCTCTGATCCTGAGATCAAAGTCCTGGAAGAGACTAAGGCACCAGCTCCAGACCCTCCTGCCCAGGATGAGCTGTGTAGGACTTTAGGTGGCACAGAGGAGCCACCTGAACACTGTCCTGCAAAGGAAGCTATCAGTGCACTCTCTAAAGTCATTTCCAACAAGTGTGATAGAATTTGTGACTTTCCTGAGTCTTCCCAGGGCTCCCTTACAGGTGCCCCTCGGCAGGCCCAGCTAGATTCTATGCTAGGTGTATCCTCCAGACCTGCTCCGAATCACAATCTGGGTACCCTTTGCAACCCACCGGGTGCTACCTGCCAAACTGCTCTAGACCCAAGCACTGACTTTCTCAACAAAGATTCCCCAGGGTCTGTGGCAAGTATCTCCCACCAGGAACAGCCCAGTTCTGTGCCAGATCTGATTCATGGGGAGGAAGACACTGGCAAAAGAGGGAATAATAGGAACGGACAGTTATTGGAAAACCCTCGCTTTGGGAAAGTGCCATTGGATTTGGCTCGAAAGACAATTTCTCAGAGCCAGATCAGTGAGTTCTCTTTTTTAGGGTCCAATTGGGACAGCTTCCAAGGGATGATGACTTCATTCCCAAGTGGGGAGACCACCCCTCGTCGCCTGCTTTCCTATGGCTGTTGTAGCAAGAGGTTGAGCAGTAAGCAGATGCGGGCAATGGGGCCCTGCTTTGGGGGCCAGTGGGCTCAGAGAGAAGGGGTAAAGTCACCTCTCTGTTCTAGTCATTCCAATGGACACTGTACTGGTCCAGGAGGAAAAAACAACCGGATATGGTTGTCTGGTCATCCAAAGCAGGTCTCCAGCACAAAGCCTGTTCCACTGAGCTGCCCTTCTCCAGTGCCTCCTCTCTACCTGGACGATGATGGACTCCCCTTTCCCACGGATGTGATTCAGCATAGACTACGACAAATTGAAGCAGGGTACAAACAAGAGGTGGAGCAGCTACGTCGACAGGTGCGGGAACTGCAGATGAGGCTGGATATTCGTCACTGCTGTGCCCCTCCAGCAGAGCCTCCCATGGACTATGAGGATGATTTTGTAAGTATTCGCCTACAGCAGTGCCCATCCATTCATTTATTCTCTCCATTAGCCTTCCATTCCACATTCATTCATTGGGTACTTTCTGTGTGCCACTGTGTTAGGTGGGTGAGTTGTAGGATGAAAGATAAGACATAGAACCTGCTCTCACGGAGCTCACAGTCTATTGTGAGAGAGAAGCAAACAATTTGACTGATTATTTCTTAAGTATTATGATATAGGGAAGCATCAGGTATTGGGGGCTGGGGTGAGTGAAAGGTCAGGGAGGGCATTCTTGAGAAGTTAATGCTTGGTCTGAGTGCTAAAGAGTGTGTCACGTTTGGTTTGGTGGACAGTGAAAGGAAATAACCATTTGCAGAAACATGGAGGCAATGGGTATTCCAGTGGTACGGCTTGAACAAATGGGTGGTATGTGTTTGTGCTTATGTACATGTACACTTGTGCTAGAGAGGTGAGGGAGGCAGTTGGGTAGTGAGGTGGGGGGTGATACTGAAGAAGTAGATGGGGATTGGAAAGGTCAGCTTGAGTTCCCTTACTGTTGGATTCTACCCCCAAGGCGCTAACATTTTTGACCAGTGAGTAACATCATGAGATTTGTATTTTAAGAATACCACTCGAGCAATCGTGTGTCAAGTGGATGAGGCCATTGACACCCATGTTGGGAGGCTGGTTAGGATGTTTTGGAGTAATCTAGGTGAGAGAGGATGAGCACCGTTTAGGCTTCGCTGTGTGGAGAGGCCTCTGGTTCTGGCACGGCAGTCCTCAGGCAGGTTTTTAGGAGTCAGCTTCTTGCCCATCATATCTTGTCATCTACACAGGCACTTCACTCCCTCCTGTTAAGACATTACTGCATCCTTGCTGTCTACTTGCTGGGATGGGACGGGCAGGGCCAACAACTTCTTACTACTCAGGGTGATGATTTAAAACAGCAGTCCGCAACTTCTTTTGGTAAAAGTCTGGATAGTAAATGCATTAGGTTTTGTGGGACATACCGTCTCCTTTGCAGCTACTTGGCAGAAGCAGCCATAGACAATATGTAGGTAAATGAGTGTGGCTATCTTCCAATAAAACTCGATTTATAAAAACAAGCAGTGGACTAGATTTGACCTGTGGGCTGCAGTTTGCAGACCCCAGGTTTAGACGTAACAAGAGAAGTATTCTTTACATAATGTGATACAGCTTATTGGTTAAGAGCATAGGTCTGAAGCCAGAATTCTAGGTTCAAATCTCAGTCAGCTCTTACCTTTCCCTGTGGTGTAGTTTCCTTATTCGTAAAATGGGGATAATAATAGTATACATCATAAGATTGCTGTGAGGAGTTCCTACGTGTAATGCACTTAGTGCATGGTGCATAGTGAATAATAAATGTTAGAGATGATAAGATGATGTTGATGTCTTCGCTTTTTCTTTAGACGTGTCTGAAGGAGTCAGATGGCAGTGATACAGAAGACTTTGGCTCTGATCACAGTGAAGATTGTCTTTCAGAAGCAAGCTGGGAACCTGTTGATAAAAAAGAGACTGAGGTATGTCCAGGCAAATATGGGAACTTACGTAAGCTACTGAGTAGACAGTGTTTTCTTGTTTTTTAATTTTTTAATTTATTGATGTTGAGAGAGGAAGGTCAGGGTGGAGGAGAGAGAGAGAAACGTTGATATATTGTTTATGCATTCATTAATTGATTCTTGTATGTGCCCTGACTGAGGACTGAACCCACACGTCCTGGAGTTTTTTTTTTGTTACTCTCTTCTATTAGGTGACTCGCTGGGTTCCAGACCACATGGCATCACATTGCTATAACTGTGACTGTGAATTCTGGTTGGCCAAACGAAGACACCATTGCAGGTAAGATGCTTTAGATGATTTGGTATGGCTCAGAAAACAGTGAAGTACATTTATATGAATGAAATTGAATTAATCTGAAAATGGACACACATGAGGTCTGTCTAGAAGGTCTGTCCAACTATGTACTATGAAAAATAGAGACATTATTGAAGAAGATACAAGAAACATTGTATATAAGACAATGATGCCTCAGTTCCCTTCAAAGTAGGCACCTTGGGACCTCACACAGTTCTCTCAATTGCTATCAGCTGCCCCATTGCATTTTGCTGAATCTCACTGATTGTCTGAAATCTCTTCCCTTTCAAAGGTGATTTTAGTTTTGGTAAAAGCTAGAAGGCATGGGGTGCCAAATCTGGGCTGTGGGCGGGCTGAGTCACCTGGGTGATTTGATGTTTCGCAAAAAAACTGCACGAGACATGATGCATGAGTAGGTGCATCTTCATGATGAACCTGCCATTCACCAGTTGCCCGTAGCTGCAGCCTTCTGAATCATGTGAATAGTTTCCACAGAGGAATGTTGAAGCTTAACACAAAAGTTGATGCAGATTTGTTGCTCTACTTGCTCAGTCAGTTTGAATGCAACAGCTACACAGTACACATGCTCACTCAGTGGCGTCTACCTCCCCCACTGACTAGTACAGTGAAGTCGTCATTGTTCACACATGCATATTCCAGTCCACTCTCCTTGGCTGCCAGGTTACATTGATGTCACGCAAAGCATTCTTGTTATTTTAACAATGGCTATACTTTTTCCTGACATAACTCATATTTACAGGAACTATTTTTGTTTGCTCCCAACTTTTCTCTTTATTGACTCATGGAAGGCCTTTTAGAGTATTATTCATTCTCAGTATATTTGAATTTACTTTATTTAAAAAATTTCTTCAATTACAGTGTATATTCATGTTATTTTGCATTAGTTTCAGGTGTACAGCATAGTGGCATTTCTGATGAACTTTTCTCTCTTTGTCCTTTGGCAGAAATTGTGGGAATGTATTCTGTGCTGGCTGCTGCCACCTGAAGTTGCCCATTCCTGACCAACAACTCTATGACCCAGTTCTCGTCTGTAACTCTTGTTATGAACACATCCAAGTATCTCGTGCCAGGGAACTTATGAGCCAACATCTGAAGAAACCCATTGCCACAGCTTCCAGTTGAATGCCAGAGGAGACGGCCTGCCCAGTTGTAGCAGGTTTGAAGGGAGGACCTGCTTCAGGTGTAGTCTGGAAGGTTCTTTGGTGTGGCTCATGAAATCACAGAGCTCAAAGATACCATTTTGAGAAATCCTCGGTATCATGAGACTGGAGCAGAGGAGTTCCAATTTCACAGAAGGTCCTCTACGGGTGAGACCTTCACCTTGGGGTAGTGGTCCTGATCCAGACCCAGAGTCTGGAAGCTTAATGTTGAGTTGGTGACTTCAGCTTCTTTCTCTTGTTGGGGGGTGGGGTGGGGTCACAAGATAATGATTTCATAGATACTGCCTGGTAATGTGTGCCCCAAACAGCAATAGAAAGGCATATGTATAACCAAACTCCAAGTGATAACCAGATCCATCTCTTCTCCACCTTGAAAAAAGCAGATTATAGTATATAAGGTAGGAATTCCTATCCTGTTGAAATGAACTATACCCTATACCTCTGTGCTCTGTGTCTGTGCATGAAGGCTCAGTCTTTAGAGGCACTTCCTCTAGTTGCATTAGTTCTGTCTTTCTGTGGAGTTTGGTTCAAAGACTGGTTCAGCAAGTGGGGTTTTGCTGTATTTTTCACTTGGCTCATCAGTCAGCATTAGTGAATATTCAGTTTAGGGGGACAGTTCTAGGGAGTGAGACCTTTCTGGGAGCAGAGGAAAACTCTGCTGATAATCAGTCCTGGCAAAAATCGGTTATTCTGAGCTACGAAGGCAGTAATCTGTGTTACTCAGTGACGGCTCTTGAGGTGTGCACTATGAAGAATGAGAAGGGAAAAGCAGAAATTGTCCTTGTGAAATATTTGCTGATCGTGCCCTACCCTTTGCGCCTGACTTTTCCTAGTTGTCCTGGTGCTAACACAGGAGCTACACCTTGATCCTCTCCTGGCATGAAAAGAAAACCATGGTTTTTTTGTTGTTGTCGTTCCATTGCCCACTTCCCTCATGTCGTCTTTCCCTTGGCTGCTGCCTCCTCTGGGTCACACTGCTTCTTATCCTGAACACTTGACATCTTGAGGGTAGAATTTAGGGTTTGGTTTTTACCTCCTAGAATGTGCTGTTTGGTATGTGAGGGTTTCAGTACAAATGCTGCTGTTTATTTCTGTGCACTTAACAATGGAACCCAAGCAGAAGAGAATAAGCCTTGATACCAAAATTGGGAGAGAAAATGTGTCCATCTGGACCAAACATTGTTTTTGTTTGTTTGTTTGTTTGTTTGTTTTCATCCTAATATGTACCCGTGGCACTTAACCAAAAGATACAGTGATACAGCCTCGTACTGTGGGTGGGACAGATACAGTCTTCTTGACCTATAGTGAAACCACTAGGGTTTACTTTATACATTTTTCTTAATTTGTTGTTTAAAAGGTAAATTACATTTAGGCTTAACCTGTTTTAAAACTACTGTGGTAGCTGTCTAACTGCTACTTTCATGTTGCTTCCTAGAAAAAAATTTTTTTTTATTCGAAAATAACTAGGATCTGCATTTAGAGCAAGAATCGTATTTGTCCTGACCTTTACTTCAATCCTACAGAGAAGCATCTGTCCTTTTATATTTGCCATGGATGTAACCTAAAAAGTTTTGGCGTATTTAGGTCAGCCTAAGCAGAACTCTTTTTGGTTTAAATGGAGTGGAATAATGGAGATTTTGTTTGGGAAATTCCTGAGATCATTGAAAAAGTAACAAGCTATCCCTTGTCTCTGACACATAAAATTCTTCTAAGCATTTCTCAGTCATTAAAATTTACTGCCAGTTGTGAGTGGCTTTTTAATTAACTTGACTTTCATTGCACTTCACTCTGCCCATTTTCAGGGAGAGTAAGATTGGTAACATTTGAGGGGACTGTATCTGTCTATTTTGTATGGCTGTTTTGAGGGACTATCCCATCAGTGAACATACTGCATGGCCTTGGAGAGAGACTCTGGGCTCAGATGTATTCATTAAATACTCCTTACAGAGCTCTTGTGGGTGTGACATGATGTGGCCAAAAATCCAAACTGTGCAGTTGCGTTGTGACAAAAATGCAATGTGCTGTAAAAACTCGATACAGTTTAAATAAAATCTCTATATTAGTGCTGCTTTGTTGGGTCTTTTCATTCATTTTCATTTTTAAGGAAACCTAATGCATACTCATTTTTTCCTTTGACCATGAGAAAGGATGGAAACATTACATCCCTTCTAAACATTTCTGGTCTTTTATGGACTTTTTTTTTTTTATCAGCACAGCTCCTGTTACATTCTTATCTATTGATTAGATAGGGACTTGTCCTTTTTTTTAAAATTTACTTTTAGAGGGGAAGGGAAGAAGAAAGAGAGGGAGAGCAACATCAGTGTGTGAAACATTGATCAGTTGCCTCTGGCCGGCCCCCAACTGGGGACCTGGCCCACAACCCAGGCATGTGTCCTGGCTGGGAATAGAACCAGCGACCTTTCAGTTCGCAGGCTGGAGCTCAACCCACAGCCACACCGGCCAGGGCGAGAGTTGTCCTTGTTGACACAATAGAATTCTATCTCATCTCGTCATGAGGTCTATTTCCCTTTTAGGTCTAAAGTTTCACCAGCTGGTTGATTTAGGCACAAAGGATTGTGCCTATGTTCTCCTCATTCCCTCCTCAAAGTCACCCCAGTTCTTGTCCCCACCTTCAGTAGATTGCCCTGAGCAAAATCTTGGCTTAAAAGTGAATTCAAACATATATAAAATGCTCTCTGAAAGGTGAATTTGTTTACTCAGGATACTACCCTACCACCACACCATTTTTATTTGGACAGATGAACAATTCAATTGTTAGTACCAAGACTACCGAGTTAGTTAGGCCCCTTGTTCTCAAGAACGATTGACTTGGTATCGCCAAATGCACTTTCCAAATTCTAAATCCCCACCCGCTGGCCATCGTGAAGTAAAGGAACCTTAGTATTCTATCGTGGATAATCGGGCTCGTTCCTTTGCAGGACTTAACCCTACCTGGTGGGCAGCAATTTCCAGCCTAAGGTGGCAGTCCGAGGGAATGTGACTTTCTTCCATCACGTCCCATCCTCCCACGCTGCCGCAGGTGGTCCGGGCGACCCGCACCCTGCGGGCCGGGCGTGCGAGAGGTGCAGCGCCCAGGGTGCAGGCCTGCTGGCGCCTCCTCCCGGCGCGCGGTGGGAACTCGAGGCCCCATTGGGCGCGCTGGAAGGCGCTGCGGGGCTCGTACGCCAACGGTCCCCAGGTCCGTGAAGGCCGGGAGCTGGCAGGAGGGGGCAGGGCGAAGCGAAGGCCTGGGGGATCGAGAACGGGGGCAGGAGAGCCAGACTCGGTGGGGCGAGGCCCAGGGCCCAGGCAGGGGCGATGGAGGAGACGCTGCTCTCCACCCCCATCAACCCCAACAACTTCCCCGCCAAACTGTGGCGGTTGGTGAACAGCCCCCGGTACCGCTCGATTCGCTGGGACGGCCGCGGCGAGGGGCTGCTCATCGACCAGCCGCTCTTCGAGGCCGAGCTGCTCAGCCCGCCCGGGGCAGGAGCCGGAGTCGGCGGCGGGGGCGCGGGGGGCGGCGGGGGCGGCGGGGGTTCGGGGACCGAGCCGGAGCTGTTCAAAACCACCAACTTCACCAGCTTCATCCGCCAGCTCAACCTCTACGGCTTCCGCAAGGTGGTGCTGGGCGGGCCGGGCGCGGCGGGCCCCGGGCCGGGACCGGGGGGTGGCGGGCCAGCGGGCGATGGGCCGCTCCACCACTTCCACAGCCCGCACTTCCGCCGCGACCAGCCGCAGCTGCTCGTGCACCTCAAGCGGCTCACCAGCGCCAACAAGGCCAAGCTGGCGGCCGGCCTGAAGGTGCCCTGCCGCCCGCCCAACCGCTTCCAGAGGCTGCTCATCACGTCGGCCTCCGCCTCCGCGGCCTCCGCGGCCTCCGCCTCCGCCTCGGCCTCCACCTCCCCGCTGCAGCACCAGGAGCCGTCGCCGCCCTCGGGGCCCCGGCCCGAGCCGCACGGTGAGTCCCCCTCGGGCCTCCTCGTCCACCGCCGGGCACATGGGCTCGGGGGGCAACTGCCACTCCGAGGCACTGGCGCACGCCCTCCTCTTTGAGGTGCCCGGAATGCGCCCAGGATCCTCAGAGGGCGCGTCGCCCGCATCGTTCTCACCGACGCCAGCTCCCGCTCGGTGGCACCAGCCCCTCTAGAAGGAGGCCGTGGGCATTCAGTCCCTTCTGTGCCCACTAGCAGCCAAAGGGACGGTGCTTCCCCCCGTCCCATCCCCCCGCTCCCCGCCTTGAACTCCACGCCCCCATAGCTTGCCTTCTGGACACCCGCGAGCACGTAGCATAAGTTAAGTGGCCCCTTGTCGCCGCGCCGGGTCTGGAGGAGACACAACAGGGTCTCCTTCGCTCTCATGGAAGCAGAGTGGAGTTACTATATAGGGTGAGAAGACGCTGAAGGTCAAGGTAGGAAGGAACGAAGCCACAGCCAAGTTCCCAAGGAAAACTTAGGAGCATTTATACCAACCAAGGGAAAGCGAGCAAGGTACCCTGAGTGGAAGTGTGTCCTTGAAGAGACATGCCATCTTCCACCCACTGGCGCAACCGAGAAATCTTGGAAGAAGTGTCCTGACGATAGCCATGGTTTAGGCCCCACGTTACGCATAGAACGATGAGACATTGTTTATATATCTTAAGAGCAAAAAATAGTGTGTTTTCTTGTTTACCAGATATTGTTCCTATGTGGGCGGGACGAATTGGCTAAACAGCTCTTTCGCTGCAGCTCGTGAGAGCTGATGCTGATTTTAAGAGGTTCTGGTTGGACACAAGTAAGGAGAAAAGGGTTTGCTCTACAGCTGCCAAGATTTAGTGACAAAGAATCTTAGAAAGCTCCCATTTGTGGCCTTTGAATTTTTCACCGTTGGCTGTAACCTTTCAGTATTTGAAAAACTTTGTATTTATAGATACGTATTTACCGAAAGTCCAGAAAGCCTCTGATAGAAAGTTATTTTATAAACTTGACTTCCGATGTTCTTCCCCTTCTTCCAGGAAGGTGAGAGTGGCAGTGTTCCCTTTCTCTGTTGAAGGATCTATGGTATGAACTCCAAGAAAGTAACAGGATATAATTTTGAGAATTCATGCCTTACCTTCAAGTAGGAGAGTGATAGAAACATTTTCAGCATGTTAACATGGATTTAACATAAAGATTTCTGGGTTACTTTTGTTATGGAAAACTTTAAAAATGCACAAGTGAAAGTAATACTGTTGTCAATTCAGCCTAAGCCCAGAAGTCATGAGTGAGGCAGCGCTCTGTTGGTTTGGAATTTAGAAGGGATCAGGTTGTGTCTGTGGAGTTTAGAAGATCAGGGATTAGGTTAGAGTTCTAGTAACAGGTTGGAAAACTAGCAGTGGCATAGGAATGTTCCAAAGGAATTCTGAGGGAATATTAAGCGACTTCCACATGATGGCCATTGGTTTTGGTGGGGAATCGAATGGCGCGAGGCAATGGGAGACAATACCAGGGCATCATACATCTGGCAGACTCTCTGCCGTGGGTCCTTGTTCTCCAGGTTGTGTATCTGATGAGCGCGAGCGGAAAAGACTGGAAGACGGGCTCTTGAAAGGATTAGGTTAACCACTTCAATCAAAGAAACGTGCATGCATACGTATAAACGTAAAACTCAACTCCTGCTCACTTTTCTCTCTTCTCTGAGTTTCTTTTTCCCTCATGTATCTTAAATCTAACTAACTGCATTCTAAGGACAGAGTCCATGTTAACTGAAGAACTATAAGAGCTGTCTAGAATCTTTTTCTTCACTTTCTATTTCAGTTGGCCAGCAGTTTAAAGATTATTTGTTAGAAAACATGCAATTCATATCTTTTCAGTAGAGATAATACATCAATCCATATAAACCTAGATTTTTGTAGTTCTCGTGATTTTTTTTTAAACATTCTACCTGTTGGTATATACATAAGGTGTGTCAGATGGGCATTGCCTACCTCAGGCTTGATTCACTAGGGAACAGCGTTACTAGTTTGGGTGGAATGTTCAAGAATAGTTCTAAGTTCAAGAATATTGGCCCAATTTTGTTTTGCTTTAATTCCATGTTCTAAGTCCTTGGCTCCTCTATTTTTCCTCATTTAATTTTCATTCTGCTTGAATTGTTTTGGTTATATGCCAGACTATACTGCTACTTCTTAGTTTCCATTTTGGTTCTGGTTTTCTCCTTCAGTTGAGAGTTTCAATACTGCTATCTCTTTTACAGTACAATCTTCTGTTTTAGGATCTGGTTCTCTTATCTAGGTTCTTGAGCCAGCTGTCCTTTTTACTTTTCGAGAATGTCTTGATAAGAAATGTGAGGATCACCTGTTTTTTTCTTTTTCTTTTTTTTGTCCACTTTTGTTATTTTGTTTTTAGTGTCAATTTTTAAAATATTTGTTAAAACTTTCTAAACTAAGTAACATAACAAGCCTGAGCAGTAGTTACTCTATCTTTGCCTGGGGCTACCACGCTCTCAAGAGGCAGATTTTGGACAAGAGGAAAGTTCTTTTCCTGGAAATTTATTAGTTCAAATTCATTTGTACAGAAGGAATAGAATTTCTAAGAACAGAAATTCATCCTGCCTTACCTTTCCCGAATTCTAGAGTTAAACTTTGCCAAATGTAAGGTTGGAATAGAACACTATGAGGTAATCCTTAAAAGAAGAATAAATAAGAGCTCAACTTGTCTTAGATTTTTATTTCAAAAGACAAATTTAAAGGAATGTTCTCATTCTAACGGTGATTTTCTGTTAGCAGCATCTAATATATGCAAATATTTGGCCATCACTCAGAATTTATCTTGATAGAAGTAGAATTTATATTTTAATTCAGATCTAAACCAGAAGTTGAGAAATCAAGGTAGACAACTCTTTAATTAGCTGCTTAAATTATTGGCAGTCTGAAAATTCATCAACAGCTTAACTTTAAAGAGGGTAGAAAAAGGATTAGTGAGCTATCGAACGCTGTAACAATATGTAGTTTTAGCCCATGAAGCATCCGAGGAAATATCAAGTGTTGGGTAGTTTTATATCTCAGAAATACCAATTGTGAAGAGCAAAAAATGTTTTTAGGTTTACAAAGAAAGATTTGTCAGTGGTGAGTTCACAGTGTTTATTACATATGGAATTGCTAGTCAAGTAATATAAAAACTATTTTTTGTACTGTAAAGGAAAAAAGGAAAAGTAGTTTTTAAGAGCTACATCATTTAAGTACAATCTTTGGAACTAAGACGTTTTCTCCCCATTAGGTTTAGAGCTTTTGATGCCCAAGTTTCCAGAATTTTTTGTGTATACTTGTATGTATATATCTGCTTATTTTTGGCATTAATGCTTTTTTAAATTTTATTACTTCTAGAAGAGTTTATTTGAGCAAAACTCAATTCGAGTCAGGTAGGGCCAAGCCAGGAGTAGTTAGGAACACTTCCTAATACTTTATTCTTTGGAGGACCCAAACACCATAGAAATAAAATGATTGGTGTATAACATGTAGAATGAGTTTACAGGTTAACTATTTGAAAAGTAAGTATTTGAGTGCCATTTTCACCATGTGGTTTAACAGATGAGTAGCATATAAATTAGACTTTCCCTCTGTTCTATAGATTTGTTTAATAAAACAAATTGAATGACATTTGTGAACCACGTAATTTAATACGTGAAGTCCTCTCTAGGAATAAATCGGGCTAGCTTTGTTTATGTTCAAGAAGCACCCTCTATAAAATAAGTCCAGATTGTAACATTTATATTTCCCTTTTCCTTATTACACAGTATTGCCCTTTCTCTTCCTCATATCCTCTTTTTAATTCCTTTCTACCTTTCTAGATAAAAGAAAGCAAATAATCGGAATTTCTGGGCCTGAGTATGTGGATTTTTAACAAACAAACTCTCCAGGTGACTCAGATGTAAATCAGTTTTTGAGAGTCACTGATGTCTAGGAAGGGACACTACTAGAGAAACTCTGAAGAAAAAAATGACTATGGAAAACTATTGATTGGTTTAAGGGACGAAGAAGAGAACTAAGTAAGTTTTCGAGCCTGACTTTCCTGCAAAGATCATCATTTTTTAAAAAATTTTGAAAAGGAGCAAAGAACATTAAATTTCTTTTTGGTTTGTATTATAATTTTTATTTGTTCCATATTTAATTTTTTTTTTTTTTTACTTTAGAGAGAGAGAGAGGACAGGGAGAGAGAGAGAGACATCAGTTTGTTGTTTCACTTATTTATGCCTTCATTGGTTGATTCTTCTATGGGCCCTGACCAGGGATCGAACCCACAACCTTGCATATCAGGATGATATTCCAACCAGCTGAGCTACCTGGCCAGGGCCTGTTCCATACTTATTTCTTTTATATATGTATAGGGTAGAGTGCTTATTTTTGTGCCTGTTAACAAGGTTCCTAAATGATTTGAAAGACAGAATGGAATTTCTAAAGTTTCTAGGACACAGGTAGCAAATACAAGGCCCGTGGGCCGAATCCAGCCCTCCACCTTGTTTTATCTGGCCCAGCACCTTGTTTCTACCTGGCAGCAGTGCCGAGCTCTCGCTTAACTGTTAAGGAGTAGTTACATTTATACAGTCCTAAAAGTACATTCGGCCCTTTGAGGGCAATCGCAAGGCTCATGGGCCCCTGGTGAAAATGGGTTTGACACCCCTGTTCTAGGAAGTAGCTTACAGGTTGGGAAAATTAGGGTCAATCAACTGAGATCAAAGGTAAGATGACTGAATAATTTATAAAAGGCTTTTTCACACTGAATATTTGATTTAACATTTGGTTTAATTTTAGAGTTTTGCCACTTTATGACAGTCATTGAGACTCAAACAAAAGTTTATTTTTTCAGCAATGTATGTATAAGCTCGTATTCTGGGTTCTGAACCTGTTTTTACAATACTTGATTTCTGTTGTGTTAAAATGACTGAAAACTCAACATTTCGTAGGTGAAGAGCAGTATGTATTTTTTGTCTTTTGGTTTCCTACGTCCAGTGGTGCAGTGTAAAATTAACAAATGTGCTCTTCCTTTTTTACGCAGGACCAGTGGCTGTAGGACAATTTCATCGGTCATTCCGGAGAGACAGTCTGTCTCCTTATTCCTACGTATCAACTTCATCCCACAACCACAATACTTTCCCTCTGAAAGGTTTAGATCGGACCCCGATTCCTCCTCGAACGTGGCAGAACTCCCTTGGAATGCACCCAGGACAAGTAGAAACGTCTCCCACTTTTTCAGATAAAGGGGTTCCATTTCCTGTCCTGCAGAGGTTTCCAACTGAAGTTACCTATACCCTGCAGCCCAGCACCACATCTGTACATGTTCAGCAAGGTCCTCAAACAATGGTCAGCTCCTCCCAAAAATATAGTAACTACACACCCTCAGCACAGTACTCCCAAGCCTACTATCCAACAGGTATGAGAAATTCAAGTTCAATGGCTTCTCTTAAGGTACTTTATAAGCAGTATTTAAATTTTTAAGTGCATTTCTTCATGCTTAAACAAAAATACTAGGAATATACATCTAAGAAATGTCAAAGATTTCTCATCAAGACATTTTAAAGTAATTTATAAAATTTCACGTGTACTTAAGGGTTGTGAAATTCTGTTGGTATATGTTTTTAGTGAAACTTTTGTATCCTTGAAATGTGTCCTAGTAATGAAATTAAGGCTTAGTACACTGAAACTTGCTACAGCTCTGTCCTTGGTGCAGAATTACTTTTTTAAAAAATTGCACCCATATTAAATATTTAATATACTTTTAGTTTTATAGGTGAGATTACCTTATAATGAAATCATTTTAGTATCTCAGTAATGAAGGTTAATAAGAGAGCATGCTCTCCATCCCTTAAAACTAAATTATATTCTTTTAGTAAAAACGTGATGGCGTGGTTTGACAGTACCGCCCCTGCAATGTTAATTCCAGCCAGCTAAGAACTGAGGAATAGCAGAGAGGAGACCCTGACAATGACAAGTGACTTAGATCTCAACCAAGGGCACTGAAGACATACTGGTAGACATCAAGCCCCTAATTGGGAATCCTTATGCTAGTGACCATCTATTTAGCTTATAGGGTCTTTTTTGTAGGAGATGGGCGGAAATACGTTTTTGCAAGGTAATAGCCTTACCGTTTTATTCAACTGTACATTTTATTTTGCAGAAGCACCATAGCTGTAGTGTGGGTTTCATCATGAAGTGTGCTTTACACAGCGATGAGATGGGGCAGCAGAAGCAAGACAAGGGGCGGGGCTTTCAGAAAAGACCAGGGAGAGAAGAAAGGGGCATTCCTTTGCCCTAGGAATTAAGACTCTAGGAATATTAATTTCCTCACAATATGTAGATCTGGAAGCAATCTCTAGAGGTATTTGTTAGACCATTTCTCTCAGGTAGGATGACATCAAAAGGTAAAATAAATGGAAGGAGTGTAAATTAGATAAGGGAGTTAAGTAATTTGTTGCCTTTTAAAAGTTATACATTTGGTAACAATTTTACTTGTAACAATACTCACTGTTTTCTAGCTGTGATATCCAACTATTTTCTTTTACTATGGGCTCATTGCATTCTACCTAAATATAGATATAAAAGGGATTGCTTTATTTTCCTGGAGCATTTAACTTTAGTAATATTAAAATAATAAAACCAGAGTTTAAATTAAATTGGGTTCTATAGATTTTTTGAGCTACTAATGTTTTCATGGATGGATTGAGAAGAAAAGGGGGAAAGGGATTATGTGGAGTAAGGGTGATCTAGCACTTTTAATCATTTTGCCTATTAGAAATTCAATTTTTTTTTACCTTTTTATATAGAGAAAGGTTGAGGCCAAGTGTTTTTCCAGGTGGTCAGCCATTTCATGGCAGAACAAAAATCTATGTGTGATCTTTCAAAACAGAAGATGACTAATGTCACGTTATAAGTTATATATCTTATCAGATTTTTATTAGTGAGTTTAACCCAATATTTTAACAAACAGATTAGGCATGGCTATCTACATTATAATTCTGGCTGCATTCCCTGTATTTGTAGAATATATATACATGCAGTCTGTGTCTTCCTAACACTTGCTTTATATTCTGTAGCCCATAAACTAGACAATAACCTTACTTCCTGTCCTTGTACCAATAAATGCTGCTCTTTCCTTTACTAACCCCTCTCCAAACCCTCATCCTTAAACTTTAAATAAAGACTCAAAAACTTCTGGGGAGTTGAAGTTTGGAAGGACTGTAGCAGGGAGATGTAGAAATGGGCTTGGCTTTTCAATTTTGCATGTTGGAGGCATTTTTAATGAACACATTAGGTACAGTGGTTAAGTTCTATGTTGCCATTCGTCCCCCACTTAAGGCAAAGATGGTTTTGATCTGGCTCAGGACTCAGACCAGCCCATGTGGCATTGTTTCCATGGGAAAATTATTCCAAATTCCAAACAGTCTTCTTGGAAACTCCTAGTTCTACATGTTATGAGAACCAGTTATACATTACTTATCAGAAAACACTACAAACAGTTAATATTATTCATTCACTATAGAAATACTATTTGTTAAATTATTAGGATTTAGGATATGTTATTTAAAAATATTTTATGTTAGCTTGGATATAAACTTATAAATTGAAAATCGTCTCCAAGAGTCCAAGGTAAAGACTAGGAAAGGAACATTAAAAGGACGAGTAAGTGCTGCTGATGTTTGATAGGGTGCAGTGCATATGAAACAGAGTCTTGTGTTATCTGAATGTTTTGTTTTGTTTCCTTTAATAGGGATCATTGAAGTGATTACAGAGTTTCTGAGGTTATGAGACTGAGAAACTTCACGATCTCATGAAGACTCTAGCACATAGAGCAGTTCTGTGATACAATGTAGGCAAACAGTTTTGAGCATTCCGAAGTACTACGTAAACAAAACATTGTACTGTTAAATACAAAAGACCTACTATGGAAAAGAAAGTGCCATATAAATACTGTACAGGCTCTTAATTCTTTCAAACTTTAGGTAAAGGAAGCAAAAAGTAATAAGCAATTTAACCAATAACTTATAAGTACTTGTTTATGAAGAGTATTGCAAATAACTTTCCCAAAGTTAAATAGAATATTATCCTCAGAGGCAGGATAACAAGCACTCCCAAACCCACCTATGTAAGTCCTAATGAGGTAACTAATGTTGTAAAATGGTCATACTTAAATCCTTTCAAAGTGAGCTATGTGACCTGAAGTTTTGATCAAATTGTAGTAAAAAACAACATCCAATTTCCTTTAACAATTACTTATATTGAGAATAAACTTGGATCTGGTATAGGCAGTAAATTTTGAATTTTGTTATATTTCATAAAACTAATTTCTCTAGTAAAACCAAACATGGAGACTAAAAAATTGCCATCAAACTGACTTATAAAAGGACTCATCTGAATCACTTTTTACATTTTTCATTCCTCTCTCGAGTGTATGTTTTCTTGCTAGCTCATTTACATCTTTTTCACTCTTATCACTCCTTCAAAGACAAAAGTGGTAGATCCAGTATGTGTTGGTTGCTTTCACTTTTGCCCTATTTTGAATTCAGTTTTTTTTCCTCTGATGTTATTTTCACAATATCCTGCTGTAATTTAATTTCCCTTTTTAATAAATATTTCATTTTAGACCTCTTTATTCGTTCTCTATATATTTGAACAAATATAGCAATGTTAATGTATTCATATTTATAGAGAGAGAGAATCCTGTATTGAGGAATTCTTTTCCTTTGACTAATGTTATAATGCTGAATTGACTCAAAATCAACTTTGCCGTTTTTCCGTTACGTTTTAAGCTCAAAGCGTTAAGTGATTAGCAATTTGTAGATGCCCTTCATCTCATATTTTATTTAATAAATATACAGCAATCACTACAACAAGGCACTGTTCTGAGTACTTTCCAACTATTAATTCACTTAATCATTGCAATAACCTTATAAAATAGGGAATATAATTATCCTAATTTTATAGATTAGGAAACTGAAGCACAACTAGGCAGAGGCAGGGCAAACTGACTCTGTCGTCCATTCTTTTGGGCAGTGTGCCCTGCTGCCCGCCTGCCTGCCTCCCATACAAACATGTAAGTTTTGTTTTGCTTTGCTTTTGAGGGACTCTTTCCTGGTATATGACTTCCCTAGAGCTAGTTACTCCCAGATAGGGTAGACAACAGAGATTGGTGGAGGGACCTTCCCTTCTATGCTACGTGGTGGTAGGACTGTCCTGGGTCACTGACTCACCCTGCTCAAGCAGAAAGAACATACTTCAACTGCTAGAGTGGGAGGTCCTGTTTGGGGCCTCTGAAGAGTGGGGCTCCCTCCCTTTAATTCATTTCTGTATCTGCCTATACCTAACATAGTGCTTGGCTATACTGGGCCCTTAGTAAATAATTTGTTGAATAGAATGAAATAATTCTAGTCTCAGCTTTGCAGTTAATCATCTGCCATGACCTTCAGTGGATTATTTCATATCGCTCAGCTTCAATTTCACTTTCTGTAAAGTGACAACAATTATTTGGATCAGGGATTAATGAATTAATGTGTATGAACAGACTATAAAATTTAAAACACTATACATATAAAGGAAGAAATAGTTTAAAAGCTATCTTTCAAATGAGCCTAGATATTAATATTTTAAAGGCGAAATAATTTGTAATAATATATATTTTCCTCCAAGATGCATATGATTTTTAAATTTTTTATTGAAAAATATATATCATTGTTTAGAAAAACTTTTGAATTGACTCTTGGGCAAAAAGTTGCTTAATATTGTTTTAAAGTACAATTTAAATTCTAAAATTTGATTGTTAGGCTTCCAGTTCTACTTAATGTATAGAAATACAGAATCTGGAGTTGTAAAGAGCTTTCTCATGCTCAGGTAGTCTGTATCGTTAGTTTCTCTGAAAAGGCCTGATTTTGTTCTGATGGAAAGAGGGATTTGGCACAGGTACACCAGGGAGTTCCTTTTAGCTTCCAGGAGAAACTAAACAAAAGCACAATTATTATTTGCCTTTCTTTCTATTGAGGTAGACTCTACATAACCTAGATTTACCATTTAAGCCATTTTTAAGTGTACAGTTCTGTGGCATTAAATACATCCACGTTGTTGTACTGGCATTATTACCGTCCGCCTCCAGAACTTTTTCTCCTTCCACAACTGAAACTCTGTACCCGTTACACACTGACTTCACATTCTCCTCCTCTCCTACCTAGCTCATGGCAACCACCATTGCACTTTCCGTCTTGAAGAATGTGACAATTGTGGGAACCTCAAGGCTCATACAATACTTGTCCTCTTATAAGGGGCTTATTTCACTTAGCGTCATATCGTTAAGGTTCAATGATGTTGTAGCATGTGTCAAAATTAACTTCCTTATTAATGCCGAATGGTTTTCCACTGTATGTAGGTACTACATTTTGTTTATCCATTCATCTGCTGATAGTGTGCTGCTCCTACCCTTTGGCCACGTGAATAATGCTGCTGCATGGGTGCCCACATATCTGTTCTGCTTTCAGTTCTTTTGGGTGTATGCCCAGGTGACCTTTTCTTTACCTCATCATAAATGAGGAGATGCTGGGGTTCTAGTTGCTATCTTGAAAGTAAATTTATCAGCAGGATGTTTTTCCTTTTGAGTATTTATATCGGGCATATTTTCACTGTTGACACTATACCGTTCTGGAGTGGATTCAAGTTCAAAGCATTTAAATTATATATTTGAGTTACTTTCATAGGATAAAGTGTATGAACTTGTTTTCCAAACCTATAGTGGGGATGAAAATTTTTACCTTTATTTTTTATTTTAAAAAGTTTACCTTTGGATAATTTTTAGTAATCTGGCTTTTTTTTTTTTAATACTAGAATTGTTTTAAATATATAATCCACTTTATATCTGAAATAGAATCTTGTTCATTATTCTACTTTTTTATCTTAATTGCAATTTCATGGCTTACCACTGCCTTCAGGAAGACACTAGAAGTTTTTTATGCAGAAGAATGTGTTTTAGCACGTAGTAATAAACTCATAATACACACTAGATTAATTTGTCATGTATCAAGGAGACAGTTGCATTTCTATAGCTAGGTTTTTGTATTCAGTAAGCTTTATAGTACCTGCTTTGTTCTATTTTGTTGACTATACAAAGTAAGACTGCACTGGTAAGGGAATAGCCATTGAGGAGTCTTTTTGGATTATCTATTCAAGCCCTTTTTTTTCATGAGGCGCCTTTCTACTTTCTATTTGTTACTGGACACTTTATTTGTTTTTTAAAAGATTTTATTTTATTTTTTTAGAGAGAGGGGAAGGGAGGGAGAAAGAGAGGGAGAAAAACAACAATGTGTGGTTGCCTCTCATGCACCCTCAGCTGGGGACCCGGCGTACGACCCAGGCATGTGCCCTGACCGGGAATGAAACTGGAGACTTTTCTGTTAGCAGGACGCCAACGCTCAACCCTAGCTCAACCCACTGAGCTACACCACCCAGGGCATCGCTGGACCCTTTAAAGGACACTTCACTGTTTTTGCCATTTCCTTAGATACCCAAATCAGCTATCAACTACAAATATTTTCTCTGTTGTATATTCTATTTTATTTCTCCAGGAAATAAAGTGCACTTTATTTTAAAGTACACTTTTAACAGCTATTTTAAGTGTGTAGTTTCTAACCACTGGAGTCAGACATAGCAATATCAGATAATTAATGTTAATACCTTTCACTGATTAATTGTTAATGAAACACTAATGGTGCCCTGATGGGTGTAAACCTAGAGCTTCTTGACTGAGTCTTTTCCTGCCACTAGGGGGCTCGGTTTTCCTTAGCTGCTAAAATGCCAGAAAAAAGTCTTGTGGGTTTTTTTTTCAGAGTTTTGGCAAACCCTGCAGAACCCTCCTCGGTGTTTGGCTTCTTTTCATTTAACTTATTTCTTAGGATATTTATGCTTCCAAACCTGCTGGGAAACCAAATTCAAATCCAAAACATTTTAATTGTACATTTGAATAATCTCTAAGGATATAGTGTAAGAACCTGTTGCCTCACCTACATTGGAAGTGACAACAGCTTGAATTTGTAATACTGTATCTGAACTGGAGTTCTGTCCATTATTTCATGTTTCTCTTTTCATGTGAAAAATTTAAAAGCTTTAAATGGCACATTGATATAATAAGAAAATGTTTATTTCTAGTATACCTTTATAAACTTCTGACATTTTAAATATCATTAGTCAATAATGGAGAAAGAGGGAAATGCATTTCAGTGCATTTTTACAATCCTTGAGTTAATTTACTTTAAAAGATTATGGAATGAGATTACTCAGTAATTTTATTAGCACACTGGAAATATGAAAATGTGGACATTAAAAGAGAAAATTGCACCTTATAATAAGGACACCTTAAAAATATTCAAGTAGAGCCCTGGCCGGTGTGGCTCAGTGGATTGAGTGCTGGCCTGCAAACCAAAGGGTCACAGGTTCTATTCCTAGTCAGGGCACATGCCTGGGTTGTAGGCCAGGTCCCCAGTGGGGGGGTGCACAAGAGGCAGCCACACATGGATGTTTCTCTCCCTCTCTTTCTCCCTCCCTCAACCTCTAAAACTAACTAAATAAAACCTTTTAAAAAATATTCAAGTAGAGTTCAAGTAAAATTAAAATGCACATTTTAGGAAAAAGAAGAGACTAGGGAAGTATTGTGGTATATTCAAGGGCATGTGCTTTGGAGTTTGATTAGTGCATCTATTACTAACAGCTTTGTGACTTCTAGTAAATTATATAATATCTCTGAGCTTTAGTTTCCTTATTTTTGTAAAGTTATGTTCATACCTCATTCAGTCGTTTGGATTACATGAGGCAGTATGTGTAAAGCACTGAGTGCTGTGCCTGCAATGTGGGAGGTGCTCAATAAATGTCATCCTCTGCTTAATCCAAAGGTGTGATGTAATAACCGATGCTCACTTGTTCTGGAGAGTCTCTCTTGGAAAAGAGGAGACTCAGTCTATTATTAAGACTTCATGTGAAAGTGTATAAAGAGTTCAGTTTTTTCTTGGTATCCTAGCTATAAGAGTAAGTTTGGAAAATGTATTTTTTTAGCTAAAATAATAGCGGTTAGCTATTTATTTATCGATTGCTTACTGTATGCCAGTGCTATTCTAAGTGCTTTATGCATATTAACTCATGCATTCCTCACAGCCTGTTAGATCGGTACTATTATTGTCCCTATTTTCATTGGATGCAGGAACCGAAGCCCAAAGAGATGAACCTCCTCAAATTTTTACAGTTATTAAATTTTTGGATCTGGGCTCCAAAGCCGGACAGTCCTAGCACGAGGATCTGAATTCCTAACCACTTGTCCACAATGGTTAAAATATTTTTTGCATAGATCTCACTGGATGCATTGTATAATGATAGGAATTTTTGGAGAGTATTTCATAGTTATTTTATTCTTAAAAACACATCCTTCTCCAAATGTTTGGTACTATTAAAATGATTGAAGTAATTATTTGGGAATTCCAAATATGTTCTGATATTTTCAACAAAAAGAAATTACCTTTAATAAAAATAACTGGTTAGAAAAGTAACAAAATGTTTAGGTGCTAAAGAAATCATACATAGAAGTAGACATGACACTTTTAAGTGACTTTTAAAATTAATTTATTATCATGTTGTCAACAAACTAAATGTATTTGTTGGACTAATTGGACTAAATGAATTTTATGGCACCCACAACCCACAAAGAAAAGCTTTTTTTTTTTTTTCCCCCAAATATGAAAGAGGAGAGTACCTTGAATGCTATGGAGGTTTATTTTGGTTGATGGATTTTCAATTTTGGATTTGTTCCAGCTGTGTTACAGTGTTGCTCTCCTTCTGCCCACATGGACGCTCTCAGTAGTTGTGTTGCTCCCACTGCCTCTACCTATGCACACTGCAACTACTTCCAGGTAAGATCTTGGCACAAGGGCCGTAGACTCTGTGTATCAGGTGCAGCAGTACTGCAGAATTTCCAGGTGCAGTTTTATCTTAATGAGTAGCCAGAGGTAAGCTGTGGATTATGGCCTCAGTTTTCTCATTTCTAAAAAAAGGGAATTAATGTAAATGATATCTGAGGATTCTTCTAGGTCTGCACTGTCCAATATAGTAGACAGTAGCCACAGATGGTTATTTTAATTAAAATTAAATAAAATGGATCCTTCAGTCACATTAAGCTCATATCAAGTGCTCAGTAGTCTCATAGGCTCGGAGCTACCAAAATTGCACAGCACAGCTAGAGAACATTTCCAGCATTGTGAAAGTTAGTTGGAATAATGCTATTCCAGGCTCTTCCATGGTAAAATGAATACAAGATGAACTCTAAAAGTATATAAGTCACCAAAGGACAGATTCTTCCAAGATGGTATAGATAATTACTTTCTTTTTTTAAGGAGAAAAAAATGATGTAAAAAAAAAAAAGAGAAATTTAAGGGCTGGTCCCCTTCAGCACCCAT
This sequence comes from Macrotus californicus, assembly GCA_007922815.1. Taxonomy (NCBI): domain Eukaryota; kingdom Metazoa; phylum Chordata; class Mammalia; order Chiroptera; family Phyllostomidae; genus Macrotus; species Macrotus californicus. The sequence continues at coordinate 72,596 of VMDR010002582.1, forward strand.
GTTGTAAACAATACACTTCAATTATCTTCTCATTATTTGTTATGAAACAGTTGTTTTAGATTGGCATTTCTAGGATAAAGTAAAATTCTGTGCTTTGTATTTTATGTTATAATTGCTTAAAGATTGGAATTACGTTTGGTATCATGTAGCCGAGATAGCTTCTGTTCTAAAGAGAATATCTTACGAGTGGCATTCCAGTACTCAAAAGCACATTCCTTTTTAAATTTTTTTTTTTGAGAAAAAGAACATTCTTTTTTTTTTTTTTAAGAAAGTCTACATGGGAAGTCAAATTATACTCAGATTGTTGTTTGAAGAGTATAGAATAAGGGGGCTTAGTTGGACATTTTTAATGGCAGATGCCATCAATCATGATAGCCCAGTCTGTTTGTCTTGGCTGGAGGAACGTATCTGTCACACACATGGATGTTTTTGTCTGTGGATCCGGACACTCTCTGAATCATGCTGGTGCTACTCTGACGTGCTCACATCTTGATTATGTTTGTCTTAAGTCATTAAAAACATCTTTAAAGACCTCTTCTTACTACCAGGACAATGCATATTTATTGTAGGAAAATAAAGATAAGTAGACATGAAACTTTAAAATGGAAAGAAAGGGGAAGTATTTCAGGTGTCCTCTGGAAATAAACGCAGTGAGTTGGACCGCAGGTGTTGGTGACAGTGCGCGGGAGTGGTCAGTTAATTGTCCGTTGGCGTGGCTGGGAGCAGGAGCTCTTGAGTCCGGCAACCCTAAGTTTGAAACCTTGTTCTCTCAGTTATTTCAGTGCAACTTCGGGTAAATTATGAAGTTTCTCTGAACTTAAGTTTCATCATACAGAAATGGAGATTCCCACATTTCATAGACTTCCTGTAACGATTAAGTTAAATAGTGTATGTAAAGCACTTTTCACGTGCTTGACACATAGTGAGAACTCAGTAAATGGTGCTGTTGCCTGTACTGAAGTTGCTTGATGCTTACACCATTACATTTACATTACTTGGCTTTAGCGTTCTTCAGATCATTGACTCAGTCATTATAGTGTGTTTGGCGACATTGGCACACTACAGGTTTCATTTTATCATGACTTCTGCATTTTAGGGTTATAATCTGAGATAGTCAACACTTATTGAATGCCAGCTCTGTGCAAACCTCTGCATTTGGCAACGTCAACTCATTGCACGTTTCTTTTGTTTGTTTTTTAATCCTTGCCTGAGGATATGTTTAATTGATTTTTAGAGAGAGAGGAAGGTGCGGGGTGGTAGGGAGAGAGAGAGAGAGACATCAATCTAAGAGAGAAACATTGATCAGTTGCCTCCTATACATGCCCCAGTTGGAGATTGAACCTGCGACCTATGTATGAGCCCTGACTGGGGATAGAACCTGCGACCTTTGGTGTAGGGGATGACATTCCAACCAGCTGAGCCACCTGGATGCAGAAACTGAGTCCAGGAACTGGCCAGGGCTCATTACATGTTTTATTTAATTATTACTTTTTAGTATTTTATGTTCATAGCATGAGATCATTTATCACCAAACATGTCATTGAATGCCTACTATGTGCAAAATGCAATGTATAAGAGAATACATCTTAAAGATCAATCTAAAAGTGACAGCTATTTGAATCTATTGTTTTACTGTTAAAAATAAACAATCTCAGGAAACAATGGACAGAATATCTGTTTTTTTCTCAGATCATTTGGAACAGTACCTCCCCCTAAATCTATAGAAGATCAATCTAAAAGTGACAGCTATTTTTAATCTATTGTTTTATTATTAAAAACAAGCAATGGTGAGCCAATGTCACCCTAGTAAACTGAATAAAAAAGAATCACTTCGACTTCTGTATGGAGAGTAGAGAAGGAAGGATGGAAGCAGTGAGCCTGGTTAGAAGATCGCAGTCCAATCCGGAAGAGACATTACGGTGGAACCAAGGAGTGACGGTGATGGTTGGCTGGATTCCAGTTAGGCTTTGAAGACAGAAGTCACAAGATTTGTTGATGAACCGGATGTGAAGAGAGAAAGAATCAAGGAGAGAGCTTTTAAAAGATTTAAGAAGAGTAGAGCTGCCACTGAGGCAAGAAAGTCAGAGAAGCAGTTTTATTTTCCCAGCAAGTTGCCCAGTACATAGTAGACACTCAAATGTCATTTGTGAATTAAGTTTAACTGAATAAACTCCCCAAGTGAAACAGAAATGAATACATACATACATACAGTCTCAGAAACCAAAGGTCATTTGATATTCCACTCATTTTTCTCAGATCATTCACTTGGAACAGTACCTCCCCCTGAATCTATAGAAACATTGCTGGACTTGAGAGCATCTAGTGTTTGAAATGTCTCTACTACATTCCTAAAACAGTATATGATAGATACAAGTGATGTTTAGTCTATCGACCTTCACGGAAGAACTTGATATATAAACATTTTTTAAGTTTGATTTTATTTATTTATTGTTAGAGAGAGGGGAAGGGAGGGAGAGAGAGATAAAAAGAAACATCGATGTACCAGAGAAACATCGATCAGTTGCCTCTTGCATGCACTCAACCAGGGACCTGGCCCACAAGCCAGGCATATGCCCTGCCTGGGAATCAAACCGACAATCTTCCGGTTTGCGGGACAATGCCCATCCCACTGAGCCACACCAGTCAGGGCGGTATACACACATTTTATCAGCAAATTAAGTATTTGGGTACTGCAGGCTTTTGGTCTTACATACTTTAACCCTGAGAATTACGGTCCATTCCAGCATTAAATGTAGGAGGTGATTGACATATATAATAAATAGTTGCTAAGTAAATGTTAACAATAGAATTGAAGCTACCACTGCTGAAAAGTTGATTGTTGTTCAAGTTTTTTAGTAGGCTTCAGTTTAAGTTTACTCTACTTATGTTTAGTGTTCATCAGTCTATATGTTGTTTCTTTCCTCCTTAGTCTCATATTTGATTTTCTATCCAAACAGTCCTATTTTCTTTTTTCCCAGAATCCTCCAATGCAATCCTCCTATCCAGTTGAATTTCTGCCTTCTAATTGGCCTTGCAGTACCACTGATGAAAACAAAAAGACAGAAGTAAACCTAGAGGCTGTTTTTCGCATCTTAGATGAGTTGCATTCCTCCCCTAAATTGGAGATGGTAAAGGTGGAGCCTGTTGAGAATCAGTGCCCAATATCTCAGTCTAACAGAGGCCAACATATCCTACCTAATTCAAGCAACAGCAATCCATCTTCCACAAGTCAGGCTAGCCAACTGGAGCCACTTACTCCTGTAGGTTCAGATATTACATCTTTTGTGGTTGGAACAGAACAAGCAATTACCTGCTCTCTACCACAATCACCTGAGTACATGTATACCATCCACACAGCTCAGCCTGTTGAAAATACTACCATGCAGGAATCTACAGCCATCCAACAAACTCATGTCAAACTGAAGGAGCAGCTAAGTAAGAATCCATCTCCATCTTCAGTAGTATTTGTGCAGGAAGGGCTATCATTCAGCCCACATGAGGTAAGGGGAAAAGAGAAAATGCTAATAAAGTTTAAAGTACCTAGTTTTCTTGCTGCTCTGTTAGAGAGTTCAGATTTTATTTGGGTTTAATACTAATTCATCATGCTTTCTAGAAGGATCATGTCTCAGTGGTTCTGCACAAAAGATTCAGAAAGAAATAACCTTAACCTTCAGGTATCCTCTCACTGTGTTATGGTCTGAACTCAGCTTCTAGAGAGGCAGTCTGATCATCGTGGTATAAGACTTATTTTCATGCTAAAAGCATTCCTGAGTTTTGCTTCCTCTTAGTTTGGATGGACTAGGTGTGCTTGGCTGATTAAATTCCACTACTTAAAAGGGATGGTTTATCTGACCGGTAATACCAGGACTTCCAGCCATTTGTAGCATGAAACTAAGCCTATGGTTGGAGGTTTTTTTATACTTTCTTACAGCATTATTGAATTCTAATAGACTTTGAGTTTCCTTACCTAATACCTGCATCCCTAAAGCTTACCTCTGACTCTGGTTTGACAGACACATTCTCTATATAGAGGCTATTCCTTTATTGCTGCTAGTTTTTGACCAGAAAATGAATAAACTTTGATTCTAAATGAAAGCACATACAAAATAAAATCACTTTTTAAGAATTAATATGTAATTTTTTTCTTGATCTTAACCTGATATATATATACACATATATAATATATGTGTAAATATATATTTATATCTAATATAAATATATACACACACACACATTTAATTTTTTTTCTTCAATGGAACTGAAATATCTTTATTGCCAGAGATTCCCAAGATAACTTTTAGGAAGTTTTTAAAATGCATTCTTTTTCAACTCCAATTTTAGATGCAAATGACTTGGATATCTATGAACTCACCGGGTTTTTTTGTTGTAGTTTTCTTTTTGAGCCCAACTGTTGATACCCAGTGTGTGTTAAAATAATGTAAATTCAGTAGACCAAGTATAGGCCCATTATGTTTCAGATATGCCAGTGGAAAATTTATCTTTGTTCCTGCATAGTAACATCCAAGATATTAGATTTCATACCTTAAAATTGCATTCACACAGTTACTTTAAAAAAAATATATTTGAACATGGAGTATTTCAGAAGTCGGTCACCTTGACAAAGGGATTTGACATTCCAAAGAAAACTTAGGAACTCCAAGGAGGAAACTCATATCTCATAAGCAGGGAAGATCTAGATTTTAAAAGGGCTGAGGACTTCTGTAAGGCAAGGAATAAAAAATTAGTAGAATAAAGCGTCCACAGCTCCACTGACATCATCCAACAGGATTATGCCTGTGACCTTCCAACAGGAAGGGAAACCCAATGGAAGGGATGCTAAAGAGTGGAAAAAGATAGTGATCTTAACCATTTGTAAATTTTTTTGTATGTGAATTTTACAAAAAAAATCAACAAGCTTCATGGTAAATCTGAGTGTAAGTAAATGTTTTAGCTTCACATTTCAGTGGTTTGTCTATGGGGAAATATATGTCTTAACACTGAATGTTCAGATTAAATCAACAAAATTGAAGGTAGTATTCATAAGGATGTTTACAAGCATGTTTATTGGATCATGTTTCTATAATAAAACTCCTCTGATAAAATATCTGAGCTTTTAGTAGATATTTGGAGAACATTCAGAATAATGAGTGGGTTTAATATTTTAGGTGGATGCCAGTATAAAATGCCAGACTAGTCCACCTGAGAATATTTTGCCTTCAGAACAGATGGGATTCCTTATTTCAGAGATGGGGCCTGCTAGCAAGCCTAGTAAAGACACAGGTTTATCCACTCCAGCCAGATACAGAGAGAGAAGAAGCAACTCACGGCAAGGAAAGTCCCCTGGTAAGGATCACTGTGCTCTAGAACGTTAGAAGTAAAACCATGGTGTAGAATTAATAGATGAATGACAAATTTTCTGGGACTTCATTAGTTATTAATTGTATGATACTTATCACATTGCTATTTTACTTAGCTATAATTTTAACTCTATATTTTTTCTTAATTATCCTTGTAAAGTATGTAAAAGTTTTTTCTCCAATATTTCATGTAAGAATTTGAGCTTTCAAAAGGATAGAACATATTAAGTAAAAGCAAAGGAATTTGGGTTATTTAACTTGGAGAAGGCAAGGGTGAAGGGTGATTTAATAACTGCTTCAGATGCCAAAGACTTTGTAATTGTAGATATATTTGTTCTCTTATTAACAGACTGTGGGACAAGAGGGAATGTGCTTAAATTGTAGCAGAAAAAAAATGAGATGAACATTAAAGACATTATCCTGAACATATTATAAAGATACGTGCCCTGGCTGGTGTAGCTCAGTGGATTGAGTGCGGGCTCCGAACCAGAGGGTCGCCAGTTCGATTTCCAGTCAGGGCACATGCCTGGGTTGCGGGCCGGGTCCCCAGTAGGGGCTAAGTGAGAGGCAACCACACATTGATGTTTCTCTCCCTCTCTTTCTCCCTCCCTTCCCCTCTGTCTAAAAATAAATAGAATCTTAAAAAAAAAAAAAAAGATACGTAAGGCTTTGTCAGTGGGAGTGTTTCTCTTGTGGTCTGTAGGAGCCGAGAATTACTAGTTATTTTATTTTTTTATTTTTTTTATTTTAGACACACATTCTTGGTTCTACTCTTTGTAGGGAAATTGAGTGAAATCATTTTTAAAGAAAATAATGACATCTAACAAAATGTTTTTCTTATGTGATCCAAAAACAAGTTACCTAAGTCTCTGTTGGACAGCTTTCATATTCTTAAATTATATGCATATCAGAGACATGAAATTCAGTAGAATTAATCAGGTCAAACAATTATCTTATAACCTATAAAAACTTGAAAAATGTTGAGAAATTCTGTGGGAATTTCTCCAAAAAGTAAACTGATAGTGATATGATCAAGATGTCACTCAGATTCATTGTGTTCTATATGCAAGATTGATTGATATTTAAATGTTAAACAGTGTTATTCACCTTATTAACAGAATAAGGGAGAAAAACTCTATGACAATTTCAATATATATGGGGAAAGCACCTGACAAAATTTAGGGCTCATTCATAATAAAAACTCTCGACAAAGCAGAAATAGTAGAAAATTTCTCAAATTAATAAAGAGCATCTATAAAACGTATCTAGTGAAGACCATAATCAATGGCGAAAGACTAACTGTTTATCCTAGAGACTGAGAACAAGGCAAGATGCCCACTTCCACCACTTGTATTCCATATTGTACTAGTGGGCCCTGACCATTCAGTAGAAAAGGATCTGAAAAGATGTAAAGATTGGAAAGGAAGAAATAAACTAGTTGTAGATGATATGATTATTTGTGTAAAAGTATCTAGGAAATCTATAAATCAACTACTAGAATAGATAAATTAACTCAGTGCGGTTGCAGAAAATAGGTTAATATACAAAAACCAGTTGTAATTTTATAAACTAGCAATATACAGCTGGCAAATGAAAGTTTAAAAAGCCAAACATTTACAGTAGGACCAAAATCGTAAGGTATCTAGCAATAAACTGAACAGAGATGTCGAGGACCTCTACACTAAAAAATATAAATTTTGCTAAAAGAAATTAAGACATAAATGGAAAGATATGCCATGTTCATGGGTAAGAAGACCCAATATTGTTAAAGTGACAGCTCCGCCCACTGATTTATAAATTCAGTGCAATCCTAATGAAAATTCCAGAACTTAGTCACATGATCAAACTAGTTACAAGGGAGCTTGAAAATGCAATCTTTAGCTGGGGTCCATCTGCCTATTTAAACTATACCATGATTTAAAGGAAGAATATATATTGATATTAAGAGACAACTAGAACTCTGTTACATGGAATAAGGGAAACATTTAGAAATCAAAATATAAAGCTTTGCATCCATGAGCATAAAAGCTTCTATAAATCAATAAAAAGGCAACCCAATAAAAATAAATAAAATGATATTGATGTGCAGTTCAGAAGAAGAAATACAACCAATATGAATATAAAAGATGCTGAACCCTCAGAGAAATGAATAATCAGATAAATGCAAATTAAATCAACTAAAATTTTTTTTTGGCTAATCTGATTGGCAAAACTGAAACTACTGCTAATATTTAAGTCTGATAAAGGCGTAGGGAAAAAGGAGCCTCCTATACACTGTTTTGGGATTTAGATTCGTAGGACCTTTTAGAGGATAATTTGGCATTATCTATAAATAACTATAATGTTCATGTGCTTTGACTCAGGAATTCCACTCCTACGAATCTTTCCTACAGAGTTTACTATAGTGATTGGTAATAGCAAAAATTTGGAAAAAGCATAAATGCCTGATAATAGGGAACTAGATAAATTCTGATAAACTCAAGTAATAAAACACTATGCAACCATTTAAGAAAAAGTAGCTCGATATGTTGTTACCTAGAAAGATAGCGTTTGTAGTATGTTAAGTGAATGAAGCAAGTTGCAGCATAATACATCTTCGCACAGTCCAGTTTCTAGAAAGACTAAAGGAGGGAAAAGTAGCCCTGGCTGGTGTGGCTTGGGTGGTCCAAGTGTCGTCGCATAGCCAAAGGGTTGCGGGTTTGATCCCCAGTCGGGTGTACGGGAAGGAACCAATCATGCTTCTCTCTAGCACTGATGTTTTCCTCTCCCTTCTCTCTCTAGAAGCAGTGAAAAAATGTTCTCAGGTGAGGATAAAAAAAATAAATTAAGTAAAAGTATATACTATATAACTATAGAAAAAAGGCCAGAAGTATGTAACACTGATATATGTAACAGTGATTACCTCTGGGAAAGTAAAATTGGTAGTGTAGAGAAGTGTTTTTTTAACTTCTCAATTTTATACGAATCTACACAATGGTGGGATTATAGGAAATTTTCACCCCTTTTTCTGTTTTCCTAGATATTTTTAATTGAAAAAAATCCAAAAATACTAAAAATAGCAATGAGTGATTTAAAGAATGTTTTGAAAAAATATTTATATCCCAGATATTAACCTTACTTTTGAGGTTTAGATATTATTGACTTAAGGTAACCTTACCCCACACCAAAAATGCTTTTCCAAGATTTCTGAGAATCTCTAGAGCCTATAGTCACTTTTATTTTGGAGTTTTCTGCTTCTGCTCAATTCCAAATTCGTCCCTTCCTCTCCTCCTAGAGCTGTTCTTTCCATTCTTCTCCATGCCGAACCAGAGGCAGAGATCAGCCCCCTTCCTTTGATTTCTCCCTTCCCCCAAGCACGTACATTAGGCGTTTGGGGGTGTGGCACACTTTTCTGAAGATTTGGGGAGGCAGAAAGGGTTTGCATTTAAAATATTGCAAATGATTTAATAGAATGTTGGCCATCCTTCTTTCTGAAAGACCTTCGGTCACATTTCCACTTTCTTGCCTTTCCTTGTCTCTAGTCAGTGCGGCCCCCCGCCACGCTGTGGTCGTTCCTTCTCCCAGCACCTCTTTTCTGGCCTCTCTTTTCCCCATTCTTTCCCCAGGTCCCGAGTTCTGCATCTCACTCAGGCAGAGAAGGTTAGGTATCTCCCCTATTTCCTAATGTCCTTGAGGCCACATCTTCGCCCTTCACCAACCTGTCGAGATATGCGCCTCAACAGTGACAGTTACCTTCCCAAGAGGAAACTCTGGTGCCTGCTGTTAAAATAATAATTTCCTCTCTTTCACGACGTAATATGGTTATAAGTGTAACTGATAAAATAATTAGCCCATTAGCTATCTTTAACTTTTCCTGTTTTTCTTTTTTCTGAGTAAAAACTTATCCTGTGGTCAGTGGTGTTGATAAATGAGTCTTAATTGACCTTGGCTTCCAGCTGTGAAACGGAAGAGTTGAGGAACATCCGCATTATTATGGCATCTGGTTGCATTTCCAGTTCAGTAGGGTTGGGGAGCAAGTAAGTGAGTTACGCTTAAGCTCGAACCTCTTTGCTAAAAAGTTAGCTTTTGTGACGACAGTGTAAGCAGCCATATAATTTACAAACTTGCAAATTATTATTCCTCGACAGAACTTAGCCTAACAGCTGGTCTGCGAAAACTTGATTCTATGGCATTAAGAGACCTTCCCCTAAGTCAGTGTAAGATTTACTGTGGGATAATTTTCAAATGACTGACATCGCTTAAAATTTCCAAAACCACTCTGCCATCTCCTCTCTGCTCCAACTTCCAACCCCGCCTTTCTTTTCGTTCTCAGCTGTGATCTTGTTGCTTATTTTCCTGAGAAAAGGGAAGCAGCTAGAACTTTCGTATCTTCTCATCAACAAATCACCTCCTGTTGTAACCCTATACCTTACCTTTCATCCCATCATAGTGGAAAAAAGGCCAGTCCGTTCATCTGTGGACAGAACCCCATCCCCTTTTGTGTGCTTGCGGACTTAGTACTTGTAGCTGTTCCCCAATTATTCTTCAAAAATCACATTTTACCTGTTGTAATAGGTAGATAATGTTAGATATTTCCTATTATGTTAGATAATTCCTATTAGCATATAAATATGCCATCACAGGTTCTACGTGAGAAAAAATTCACCTTTCCTTCATTCATAATTTCATCCAGCTACTACTCCATTTTTTTGTTCCCTTTCAAGAAAAGCTCCTTGAAAGTATATCCTTACCTCAACCAGGTTTTCCAGTCAGGTTTTCATTCTTGCCACTCAGCTGAAACTGCCCTTGTCAAGGTTTCCAGCGACTGCCTCGTTGCCACATCCGACGGGCGGTTCTCGGTCCCCATTTCACGGCACCTCAGCAACATTTGCACAGATCACTCTAACCTTCCTGAAGTACTTTCTTCCCTAGGCTTCTGGAACATCACCCTTTCTCGGTTTTCCTTCAACCTCGCTGGCCATTCCATAGTTTGTTTTACTGAATCTTCATCTTCTCTAACTCCTAAATATTGATGAGTCTTAGAGCTCATTTCTTAGACCTCTTTTCTCCTCTCTCCGTTTAATTCCTAGGTAATCTCAACCAGCTACTCACTGCTTTTATCATCACCTTTATTGTGATGACTCCTAAATTTGTACCTCAAGTCTCAAACTTCTCTGAACTCCAGACTCGTGTGCCATAATGCCTGAACGGCATTTTTGTTTGGATGTCCAATAGGTATCCCAAACTTAATATATTCTACCCTTTCCCCAATTTTACTTATTTCAGGAACTAGTACTTCTAATCACTTCTAGTCAACCAGAAATCTTAGGGTCTTCCTTGACTCTCTTCTCTCACATCCACATCCAACCCATGAGCAAACCCCATTAGCTCTGTCTCAGTGTCGATCAGAACCTGACCATTTCCCATCACCTTTACATGCTGTCACCACGGTCCCAGCCACTTCCATCTCTTGCCTACGTGACTGCAGTAGCTTCTTAACTGGTCTCTCTGTTTCCGTTGTTGGCCTCTATGGTTTTTTTCTCCACACAGTAATCAGTGGTCCTTTTGAAACATTCATTTCCCTGGTTAAACTTTGTCAATGGTTTTATATCACGTTTAGAATAGAAAATCCTTACTATGGTCTACAAGGTGCCGAACGATTTGGCTCCTGACGACTGCTCTGACTTCCTCTTCTACCACCTGTCTCCCTCATCTGTTCCAGCCGCAGCAGGCTCTTCACTATCATTTGAGCACACCAAACATACCTGTCTTCGCACTGCTGTTCCTTCTGCCTGGATGTTCTCCACCCTTCACACTGCTGTTCCTTCTGCCTGGATGTTCTCCACCCTTCACACTGCTGTTCCTTCTGCCTGGATGTTCTCCACCCTTCGCACTGCTGTTCCTTCTGCCTGGATGTTCTCCACCCAGATATTCACATGGCTTCTTTCTTCATTTTATTTAATTCTCCACTCAAATGCCAGTTCATCATAGGACACTTTCTGACCATGCTATTTGAAATAGCGCCCTATTCCTCACGTCCTGCTCTCCCTCAATCGCTATTCTTTATCCCTCTTTATTTTTCTCCTATAGTGTTTATCACTTCTTGATATTTTCTGTGTGTTTTTCTCCCCATTTAGAAGGTTAGTTCCATGATAGCCTTTGTTTAGTTTATTGCTGTATCCCCAGCACCTAGAATATTGCTTGTGGCATTCAACGTTTGTTGAATGAATGAATGAATTGCTTCTTCCTTCATCAGATACACTTATCTTACTGATGTACTTTTTAAAAATCCATGGAAGAGAACAATCTTTCAAAAGAATGCCATAAAGTACACGACATAAGGTTTACCATCGTAACTATTTAAAAATATATAGTTCAGTGGCATTAAGCACACTCACATTGTTCCGCTATTACCACCACCCATCTTTAGGACTCTTCATTTTGCAAAACTGAAACTCTGTACTCATTCAGCAGTAACTCCCTGTTCCTCCCCACCTGCAGCCCCTGGAAACCACTTTTACTTTCTATCTTTCTGAGCAGCCTTTTCATTAGTCACCAAAAGAGAAGTTTTGAACACATGGTGAGTCAAACTACCCCTCAGGTTTCTTTTAACGGGTGCTTATTGAACAACCACCGTGGCCTTGGTACTGTGCCAGGTACAGTAAGGGTACACAAGTAGTGTCCTCACAGTTCTGTTCCGCTGAGCCGAGAACTGTGTGCCTTACTAAAGATACCATTCTGTATCTCGTTATTATGCTCTGACATTGAAAACTGAGGTATATTTGGTTGTGAATTTTATTTTTTGTAGCCATTTTCTGCTTTCCTTTTCTTCTAGTCTGGTCATTTCAAATCGACAGGAAAAGTATATTTTTAGGTGAAATCTACATAACATAAAATTAACTATTTTTAACTGAAAAGTTCAGTGGCATTCATGTATTCACAGTCTTGTACAACCTCTATTGAGGTCCAGAACATTTTCACGCTCCAGAAGAAAACCCTGTATTCGTGAAGCAATTGCTCCCATTCCCTCTTCCTTAAGCCCTTGGCAGTCATAAACCTGGGCTCTGTGTTCCGTGGTATTTTATATAAATGAGATGCAATGTGGGACCTTTTGTGTCTGGCTTATTTGACTTAGCTTAATGTCTTTAAGGTTCAACCACATTGCAGCGTGCTATGTGAACTTCATTCCTTTTTATGGCTAAATATGACATTATATGTATATGCCACAGTTTGTTTATCCCTTCATCTGCTGATGGATGTTTGTGCTGTTTCGACCTTTTGGCTCTTGTGGAAAGTGCTGCTATGAACATACCTGTATACGTATTTATTTGAGTATCTATTTTTAATTCTTTTGGGTATATATACCTAGGAGTGAAAATCGCTGGGTCATATGGTAATTCTATGTTTAATTATTGTGGAACTACCAAACTATTTTCTATAACAACAAGGTATAAGGATTCTTATTTTCCACATCTTCACTAACATTTGCTATTTTCCACTCTTTACTATTATTGTAGTCATCCTGATGAGTATGAAGTGGTTTCTTTTTCAATTAATTTAAATGATTTTAAATTTTTATTAAATTTATTGGGTTGACATTGGTTAATAGACTCATATAGATTTCTTTTTTAAAGATTTTATTTATCTATTTTTAGAAAGAGGAGAAGGGAGGGCGAAAGAGAGGCAGAGAAACATATGCAAGAGAAACATCGATCAGTTGCCTTTCACATGCCCACAGCTGGGGACCTGGCCCACAACCCAGGCATGTGCCCTGACTGGGAATCAAACCCACGACCTTCCGGGTTACAGGTCAGCACTCAGTCCACCGAGCCACACCAGCCAGGTCTCATATAGATTTCTAGTGTACACTTCTGTGACACATGATCTGTGTATTGCCCACCACCCAAAATCAAACCATCTTCCACCACCATGTATTTGGCCCCCTTTACCCTTTACTACTCTCCCACCCTTTCCCTCTGAGAACCACCACACTGTTGTCTGTGTCTATGAGTTTCACGTTTATATCCCACACATGAGTGAAATCATGTGGCTTCTCATTGTGATTTTGATTGTATTTTCTAATGATTAATGATGTTGAGCATCTTTTCATGTGGTTATCAGCCATTTATATATCTTTTTTTGAAGAAAAGATAATTTTTGAAAACTATTAAAACGATATTGTATTTGATGAAATCTTCTCTTGTTTTGGTTAAGTTTCTCTTGATTATAGCCCTAGTGTGTGCTATTAGAACAGGAGTTGGTAAACTATGACCCCTGGACCAATTTTAACTCACTGCCTCTTTTTATGTGGCCTGCAGGATAAGCATGGTTTCAGCTTTTAAATGGTCAGGGGGAAATCAAAAGAAGAATATTTCATGACACGATAAGAAATTCAAATCTCAGTGCTCCTAAGTAAAGTTCAATTGGAACACACGGCCACCTGCGTTCATTTACGTATTATCTGTCTGTGGCTCTTTTCATACCACAGCAGCAGGGCTGAGCGGTTGCAAGAGCGGCCATGTGGCCCACAAAGCTTAAAATATTTACTCTGGCTCATTACGGAAAAAATTTGCCTGCTCTGTGTACTCTGTTTGGGCTGCTGTAGCAAAAATACCATAGAATAGGTGGCTGATGAACAACAGAAATTTTGTTTTCACAGTTCTGGAGGCTGGGACGTTCAGGATCAAGGAACCAGCAGATTCATTGCCTGGTGATAGCTCCCTTCCTGGTTCATAGATGGCCATTGTCTTACTGTGTCCTCACACGGCAGAGGGGACAAGGGAGCTCTCATCTCTTGTAAAAGGGCGCTAATCTCATTCCTAAGGGCTTCACTCTCATGACCTAGTTACTTCCCAAAGGTTTCACATTCTAACACCATCACATTGGTGGTTATGTTTCCACGTATAAATTGGTGGGGGAAACACCAACATTCTGTCTGTTGCACCCTGCATTAGAAAGTCTTTGTGCTTAGCTTCTGATCTTTTCGCAGCCCTGATCGTTGATGACCAGAGAAGCTCTTCAGAGAGTAAGGAGGTACTTGTGGGGAGGGCTGGCAGTGGTCTAGTAGTTAGTTTAGTTCTTGTAGATGACCAAATGTTTTTATTTTGATGGATACTAAACTGCAAGGTTAAACTATACATGATGGGAACCACATGTAAAATTCCCAAAGTACCACTTAAATTTCAACTGTCGCTGTCATTAACAGTAGTGATAATGTTGGAACCTCAATAAGGCCCCAACCCTCCTAATACGTTACAATTTCGTGCAGTCACCTCTAAAGACTCCTTTGGCTCCAAATTCTGAAGCTATGATTCTGACACTAAACATGGGAATGTCATTATGTTGCTCGATATTCCATTGAACAGGAGCACTTTGTATCCAGCACTTACCAGAGTCCTTCTATGACTGAACTGTTTTGGAAATTTGTCTGCTCTGTTTAAGCAGGGGCATCTTCTCACACTTCAAGATTTCTTTGAATAAGAGACTCAAATTTGATTTGCAAGCACATTGTGTTGATTTCAGTAGGTGTGCATTTTGTTAGAAGGAGGTTGTTGATCAGTCATTGCCATGCTGTGTGTAGGCCGTTTGAGCACTGATTGACTTAAGGAAATAACTTGTGGATTAAAAATACCAAGAGGTAAAGAAAATTAGACTCAATCATGCACTTCCAATTTCTATAATGGTATTAACGTAAACCGAATATACCCAAATAGTAATCTTATTGTGGAAACTGTACTGTCTTATATTCTGATGGGATATTTATAGGTAAGGGAGACTAAATGTTTAAGAGTAAAGTTCAATTCATTCCTGAGGAAAGGAATTCTGTAGCTATGGGATGATGGGTGAGATTTCATGAAGGAAACAGCCCCCAAACCCTAGCGAGCGCTTGTGGTAGGAATTAACATTCCCAAGCAAGTAGAGGCAGGGCTCTTCTCCCTCAAGGCCTTGCAGCTCTCAAAGCAACTCAGCTGCTGCAGTTTCTAAATGCTGCGCTGATCTCCTCTGGCGAGTATGCGAGGTTCTCTTCTGAATGGAGTCATGTAAACCTCTAGTAGCACCAGGCTGGTGTGCGTCTTTTATATTTTTATTGGTCTCTAGGCTCTAACTCCTTGGTTGGTAGCTTTGCTAATTAAGGAAGTTCACTTTAATAAAATTATTATGTTTAGATGCTTGTTAGTAGAAGCTGTGCACCAAGTGCTGTTTTCAAGCTCAGTCACTGAGGTTCTGAGGGTTTGTTGCTCTCACTGCTTTCCATAACTCACTCCGAGGCTGTTCGAGAGCCATGTATCTGTTTCCTGTTATTTTAAACATGCCTATCTGTGATGTGCTCTTGTCCGTTATTTGAACCTATCCACACGAGAAAGCCTTAATTAGCAATTAAATAAATGACATTTTTGTCACTGAAAAAAAGAAGAGGGTCTGTTGCTCTTGTCCTTCAGTCTGCTACCCCATCTGAAATCTGTAATTGCTTTAATAGTACTTGCCTTTGCCATTATCAAGAATCCCTACTCTGCTTTCAAAGCTGGCTTACAGTTG
>VMDR010002583.1:0-47500 GCA_007922815.1 Macrotus californicus
CTCTCTCTCTCTCTCTCTCTCTCTCTCTCTCTCTCCCATCTCTAAAAACAATGAAAAAATGCCCTCATGTAAGGATAAAAAAAAAGTGTTTTAAGATTTTGTGTTTATAGTAAGAAAGTAAATAACCCAAATGTTTCTCAACTGATGAATGGATAAACATTCACCATAAAACATTCATAAAATGTAGCATTGGGTTGGCCAAAAAGTTCATTTGGTTTTTTCCGTAAGATGGCTTTAGTAGAGCTTAGTTGTCTTTAATTTCATTTGAAACAATTTTGTTAGATTATATTATGACAGCTGTCATGTCAGTGTGCATTTAAAAAACTTATCAAAATTGGTGAATTTTTGTGTAGCCATTTCAACATTGAAGACGGAAGAAAATAAGCAATATTCAACAGTAAAAATAAGTGAGGAATAAAGTACGATATGTGTTATAATATTGATGAACTTTAAAACGGTATGCTAAGTCAAAGAAGTCAGTCACAAAAGGCCACATATTGTATAATTTCATTTGCGTCCAAATGTCTCCAATAGAAAAATCCATAGGGACAGAAAATAGATTAGTGTCAGGGGTTGGAGGTAGTGCGGAGGGATTGTTACAGAATACTGGTGACATTGAGGTGATAAATACGTTGTAAAAATTACGTAGTCATAAAAATTGCACAGCTCTGTGAACAAACTGAACACCATGGAGTCGTACACTAGGAATGGGTTGTATGAAAGGGGAATTGTATCTCAATAAAATTGTAATAAGAAAAAACACAAAAGATGCCATTGGGAAAGGCAATCTAATATGCACACTCCCCATTTGGGCACAGAAGAATGGTCCTTGGGCCTGGAACACTTCCTTAGTGAAAGACAGAGGGCCCACACAGTATGTGAGGGCTTATCACCTTGTCTGGAAATACCTTTCCCTATTCTAGGCTCAATGTGTGATTTTTTGTTCTGCTTGAATGGTGCACCAGTGACCTCAGGCACAACCTGGCTTTCAGCATTTCAGACTGTACCAGCGAAAGGTCGGGGCCCTTTTGCTGTGGCTTGACTCTGTTGTGTTTTCCTTAGCGACTCAAATACTAAAACGCATTTCAGGAGTGTTTGGATTTCTATTGCTGGGGACTGGCACTGTGAGGATCGTTACTATCTTGCATGTGGTTGGAATTCCCCCAGACACTGGCACAGTGTTCTGCTTTGCCGATATCACTCTTCAGACTGGCAAAAGTGAAAATGTCTGACAATTTCAAGTGTGGATGAGGATGGGGCGCAGCTGAAACTCTCATACACCAAAATGTAAATTAGTAAACTCTCTTTGAAAAGCGGTTTAGCATTGTTAGGAAAGTTGAACACATGCTACTCTATGATGTTCTACTTCTTTAACTACACTCAAGAGAAATTCTTGCACATGTGCAGCAGAAAATGTGAATAGGAGTGTTTTTAACAGTCTTGTTCATAATAGCAAAAAACTAGATAATCAAATATCCATTAAGGTAAAATAGATCAATGAAGTAGAAATGAAAGAACAGAAACCATGCCCATCAACAATGAAGAAGCTTATAAACATAATGGAGAGCAAAGGAAGCAAATTATAGAATACAAAAAACATGATTACATTAATATTAAATTCAAAAGCAGTCAAAACTAAACATTATATTATGTAGAGATACATTCAAAAGTGGCAAAACTCTATGGGAAAAGCAAAAAAAGCATCGTTCAGAGGTTGGGACAGTTATTACGCATGGTGGGTAAAAGAGGCATGGAGTTGGAAAAGGCACCTGGAGCAATGGCTTCCTTGTTATCCTGAACAGCAGCTACATAGGTACTTACTTTACTCAGTTCTCTAAAATAGACTCCAATGTCTTGTGCATGCTTTTGTATTGGTATATAAGGCATATTTCACAATAAAACAAAGTTAAGTGAATTTCCTGGCATATAAATCTTTTCATATATCTGATTATTTCATTAAGCTAATTTCCTAGAAATTGAATCACTGGGTCAAAAGACACTAATATACTCAAGGGTTTTATTATCTGCTGCCAAATTATCACCCAGAAAGGCCGAACCAGCTTCTCTTCCCACGAGCAGTACATCAGAGCTTCTGGCCACATTGCTCCAATAAGCTGTTGCCCTCCCCCTGCCCGTGTTGCTGCTCCTACTCCCTCCGTAACCGTAAACCACTGTATGCTGGTTTCCAACCCAACTCTCTTTCAGGTTGTTGACATCTTCCAATTAATGACATTTAATGGCTACTTTTCTCCTTGAATGATTTAAGAATGTAATAGACCTAAAGCCTTTTCCAGATGGCTAATATGTGAAGCTTTAACTTTTTAAATTCTTAGATTGTGATTTGGCTCCCGGTTCTTAGAGAATCAGCCTATAGTTTTCTATGAAGTATCTCATTTCCCAAGAAGAAAAATAGTTTTAAAACAGCAGATAGAATTCTCCTCATTTATCATCATCATCATGAATAACTATCATTATTACTCATTAGTCAGCTTCATGAATGCTGGAAAAGTCCACTGACTGACACATTTAAGTACTGCCGTAGCTAGTCTATAAAGGTGGTCCCGACACACCAGGACTCTCAGTGTTCACACCCTTGGATAATCCCTATCTGCGTGGAATCTGAGTGGGCTCTACAACTTGCTTCAGTCAAAAGATGTGGCAGAAATGCCGTTGTGCCAGTTTCAGCAATATGCCTTAAGAAGTCCTGGCAGTTTCTGTTTTTGTCCTGTTGGGATCCCGAGGCCACCATGTAAGAAATTTAGCTACCCTGACAGAAAAACCACACAGGGACAGCATGTGGAGAGACCATGTGGACTGGAGCGGCCATGAGACTACTTGGGAGAGGGAAGCCTGGCCATCCCAGTGTCCAAAGGATTCAGCCTTCCAGCCATCCCTGCCAAAGCACCAGACATGTGAGTGAAGCTATTTTGGACTTGCCAGGCTTAGCCACCATCTGACTGCAACCACATGAGAAACTGCAGGAAAGGCCAACAGAACAACGACCCAGTTGAAACCAGTTAACTTGTAGAATTACCAGAGTGGACAATAAATTGCTGTTTTAAGCCACTAAGTGCTGAGGTGGTTTGTTACACGAGATAATGAAGATGGATTCCGTTCTACGTTGTCCCTCCTATTTAACTGTTGAGATATGACAAAGCTTTTGTTGGATCTCAAGTAAAGCTTGAGACTCTATGGTCTGAATTAAGAACACCACTCTGCAAAAAAAGGGAGATGCCCTAGAATACAACAGTGAGAGTTTACATTATATAAGGAGGTTATATTTGAGCTAAAACCTGAAAGATGCAAAAGATCCAGATATGTGGTGAGCTAGAGGAAGGGCACCCCAGAAACAAGTGGGAAGACCATGAGATGAGAACAAGCTTAGGTGCTCTTGGAACTGAGAGGAAAACTACACACAGGAGTGGACGCAGAGGCAGCGGAGCACTTGTCGGTTCCCGCATGGGAAAGCCTGAACCTTCGACACCTAATTCTTTTTGAGATTAGTCTGTGGTCATATCTCCACTCTTACAGAAAACGGAACAAGGTGGGGGGTTTGAGAATTCCAACTAACGTGATGAGGGATATAAATTAGAAAAGCAAAGGTAAACCTGTTTCTCAGTTGGGCCCCATTCTGTTGTGACTTCTATCCCATGCCAACAGTTTGTGTCTTAATAGACACCTTATCCTTTATGTTAGTTGGGGGAAAGTACAGGGAATGAAAACTCCTCTAGGTATTAAGCATCAAAGTACTTAATGCAGGGGATTGGGTGCTTACAAAAATCACTGGAAGCAACCAAATGTCCTTCGGTAGGTGAATGGATAAACTGTGATACATCCATTCACCACTGAAAAGAAATGAGCCATCAAGCCATGAACAGACATGAAGGAAACTTAAATGGATATTACCGAGCAAAAGAAGTCATTCTGCAAAGACTCCAACTCAATTCTGGAGAAGGAAAAACTATGGAGACAGTAAAAAGATTAGTAGTTGCCAGGGTTAAGGGGGAAGGAAGGATGAATAAGAGGAGCACAAAAATTTTAGGGCTCCCCAGCTGGTGTGGCTCAGCATATTGAGTGCCAGCCTATGAACCAAAGGGTCACCAGTTCGATTCCCAGTCAGGGCAGATGCCTGGGTTGTAGGCCAGGTCCCCAGTAGGGGGATCATGGGAGGCAACTACACATTAATGTTTCTCTTCCTCTTTTCCTCCCTTCCCTTCTCTAAAAATAAATAAATAATTAGAAAAAATTTTAGGGCAATGAAAGTACTCTGTATGATACTATCATGGTGGAAAATGTCATTACGTATCTGTCAAAACCTAAAGAATATACTACACCAAGAGTGAACCCTAGTGTAGACTATAGGCTCTGGGTGACAATAATGTGTAAGAATAGGGTTATTTATTGTAGAAAACATACCACTGTGGCTCTGGGACATTGATAGTAGGAGAGGCTGTGCATTGGTGGTGATGGGAGGAGGTAAATGGAAACTATCTAAACTTTCCCACAATTTTGCTGTGAACCTAAAACTGCTATAAAAAAATAAAGTCTATTGCAAAACAAAACAAAAATCATTAGAGGCTAGAAAGCAGGTATCAAACTGGGCCTCCAGAAATGACGCCCAAAAGAACACTGCTAAAAAACAAACAGAAAACCAGAACTCTTCTGAACTAGCTCACCAGGGAGTGCCTCTTCTGCCACTACCAGGATGGTGGGAAATCAGGGAGCCACCACTGAACTGTCCAGAGCACAGCCCTGCAACTGTGGTTCAGAGATCAGGAAGCTGCCACCCCACAACTCTTAAAGCTTATACAGCTCTTGAGGTTGGAGACTGAACACTCTGGAATGCTGTTGCATAAAAACCCAAAGTTTCCATGACTTCAGTTGCCAGTTAAAAAAAAAAAAAAAAAAAAAAAAACATCTAAAAACAGCAGGAGGATGGCCTCTGCCCCATTTCTGGTTTTCACATCTCCCACTAGTGCACCTAATGGGCAGAACTTAATGTGCATACAGAATGACAGCTGCAAAAGAGCCTAGAAAAGGTAGTGTTTAGTGTCCTAGCCTCTGCAATACCGTAAAGCACAGAGGCAGGAGAAATGGATACCCAAGGCCCATCGAGCATACCCAACGCCCTCTTCATTGACCTGACTGTCCACATCCCAGCCCCTGGGATGCATGAGGAATGAAGTTGTTCTACCCAGGCTTCCATTACCACCATGCTTTCTGTACATCCCATCAAGAGATTTCTCAGAAGGCAAAGATAGAAACCTTTTCCCACCTCTCGGTAAATGTACCTTGCCTTGTCAGGCCAGTCCTCTCACTCACACTCTCCCAGTCATGTTGTGGCAGCCATGAGAAGGCATTGCACAGACCTCCAGTGACAAGGAGTTAATTGGCCAGGGTTCCCAATGCTGTGCTGTGAACCCATCATCACGCTTGCATCTAGGCCATGCTTCCCAGGGTCTCACAGCCTGCCCCCAGCCAAATTCTGAGTGCAGCAGAGATGCCAAGGCAGCCTGTTCCTGGGAGGCATGGGACTCCTCTGATGGCTAGCTTTGGCTCAAGGACTCCCTGACAGTCTTTCCCAAACCTACATTCACTGCAGGGAAGTCAGAGATGCTTCCACTCAAGTTTCCTTCCCTCTATCTTCAACTCGGGGTCAAACATTCACCATAGTCTGATGATTCTCCCAGCCTTCTCGCGCTCCTTCCTGTGTTCTCACAGGCATTTCCTCTAATCAAACCCTTGCACATTCAGTACCATTTTGGTGTTTGCTTCTTGGAGAACCTGAACTAACACACATGCCTGGCTCATCTCTAACTTGGGGTTTTGCTCTCTGTTCCCACCTGAACTCCCACCAGCAATAAACGTCCTGACACATCTTTTCATCTACTCAGGTCCTACCCATCTTGTGGACACAGCACCAATCACCCTCCTCCATGAAGTCTTGACTGCCTACCAGTGTTACATGGACCATGGGCCTGTCCTTGTCCACCCAGATTCCCATATTTTTGCAGGTCCTGTATGGTCTTCTGTTTCAAGGATGGTGAGCATATTTGGCTCCCCTACTATGTGAGGGCCAGGAGTGAGGCAAACACTTCCTCACTAGCCTCCAAAGTGCTTTTTAATGGAACAGAGGACAGAACACAGTAGCTGTATTAAAGTCTTGTTGAAATGATTGATGTTTGTAAGTTAAAAATGGAAAATTCTATAAAAAATAGATGCCCTTTTCCAACTTGGAAACTGGCTAAAATTTGAAGGAACACTGGTAAATGTGACCCCTTGTTAGCCTGTGGTGTGTAAAATGACATAAACTTACTTGAAGCCAATTTGGCAATGTGTAACAGAAGCCCCAAAATGCACCTATTCTTTAACTCGCTATTCCACTTTCAGGAATATATCCCAAGGGAATTTTTAAGTTAAAAAGAAGTCAGTATAGCAAACAGGAAGCCAAAGCAGGTATAAGCAATTATTTATGTAGAGAAAACAAACCCTCCAGGCATAGGTCAAACCAAAACAAGCTTATCTGCCTTCTCCTCTTCCTCCCCCTCGTCCCCTCCCCGTCTCTACTGTACTCCTACCTGCTAACTGATTCCTTGGGACTTCAGACTTCAGGTGGGAACTCCAGTTTTGGACATGGTTAAAGTTCTTTGCCGTAAACAGATACCTAGCCAACCTGGGGAAGTTGCAAGGCTTCTGTTTCAAAGGGTCCGTGACTGGGCCTGCTCTTAAAAGCGTACAAGTGGACATCAGTTGAAAACTCCTTGGTCCCACAGGTCAAGCTCAGTTAAGAGGAGGCTGCTCCAGTGCTGGCACAGCAAGACTTTTAAGACCCCAATCCCAGACATCGGCCTTGGTGACACACGTTAATGCTTTACATGGTGCTGTAGGTGTGAGCTGACACCAGGCCTTCCTAGGTTTTTTGGACCTGGTCATGGTGTGCACACTATCACAGTGAGTGACAGAGCTGTCCCCAAGCCCAGATCTTCACCCCAAGACTCAGGTTACCTCAACTCAGTTCAGGCAAGAAACCTCATTATCCAGATTGGGCCTCTTGCTTATTTGTTGAAAACTCAACAGTTTTCTTAAGCCTTTACCTCAGATCAATGCTTGTTTATAGATCTTGTATGTTTTTTTCTGAGAGCCTGAATAACAAGCAGGTCTTGTTATCACATAGACTTTCCTCTGCTATGACATTTTGATAGAGTCAAGAAAATGATGCTTAATATTTTCTAATGTATTTCTAGTTTGCATTATTTTAAACACTTATCTACTTCTCAATTTTTCAACCTTTTAACCCACTTTACATATCAATGGATAGTGTTTTTAAACCTGTCATTTTTCATTGCTTTAAAAAATTTTAGGAATTTTTCATATATGTAATCTCAACTGATTATCACAACAAACTGAGTTAAAGTGAGTTGATTTACTCCCATTTGAAAATGAAGAAACCGAGTCACAGAGAAATAAAGTTGATTTGCTCCAGGTTGCAGCTAATTGACAACAAAGCTAGAACTAGAATCCTGCTTCCGATTCTCCCTCCAAGCTTTTCTCTTCCACTGGCCCTGCCTAGACATTAATGTGTGGATTTAAGTAAACAAGTTCAATTCCTGGTCCTGCTTTCATTTTCCAAACTGGCTGAGACAGACTGGATCATAGAGGCCACGATCATGGACTTGATGATAACTGCAGAGTGTTATGTTAAAAAAAAGAAAAAAAAAAGGAGCTTCTAGAAGGACAAAGAAAACCTAGGTTCTTCCAAGTTGCCAGGAGCACTATCACACACACCGTGCTCCACACGGGTGGACAAAAGCAGGGCAAAGGGAAGCCAGCCCGGCTGAACTGCCACCCACTCTCTCTGGCCTGGAGGTCTTCGTATTGCCCCCTCACCCTGCAAAGCTTCAAAAGGCTGCAGGCCCGCATTGTACACCGGCAGGCAGGGCAGAAGTTTGATGAGAGAGAGTGGGAGCCTCGCTGGACCTGAGGTTACTTCTGACATTCTTCTGTGCTTGTAATATGTGTATTATATTATACATAACGTAATTTACGTAACATCCAAGTCAACGGCAGCTCTCTGGGGTCTAAACGGTGAGGCTGAAGGAAAATTACGCCGACTGGAGAACTGACTTCTAAGACCTGTAGCCACCTGGACTGGAACACTACTGGGTGCGATGGTTCCATCAGGAATTATTCTCAACTTCGCAATACTTAATTTAAAATAAACTGCATGAAATTATCTGTTTTCAAATAAAGAACTGCAACTTTTAATTTAACTAAAATTGTGCTGAGGTCCTCAAATAAGCATTTCATGTTATGGTTGACTGGCTCATAATGTCAAGTTCTGAAAAATACAAATATGCCTAGCTCACAATACAATTCGCTAGGTTCACATTTAAAGAAATCACTATTTGATGAAATATTCAGTTCTTCATAGGTGAAAAGAAAACTCATAACCCTCAGCAGCAGGATGTGCAGGCCAAGCTACTCTTCTGGTCCCGTGAACTATTTGTGTGGGGAGTCACACAGAGAACCTCTCTTTGATCAATAGGATGGATCTGTCAGACATCTGGCTGTCGTTGGGTTGTGGCCAAGGAACAGAAATTTTCTGTGCAAAACACTTGTACGTGCAGGGGTTGAATATATGACTTGGAATATATAAAATAAGGATAAATGTATTTCACAGCCTAATTTATATTTTATTTCTGATTTTGCTCTAATTTTAAAATAAATTAGTAATTAGAGATTCCCATCTTCATGCAGCTATATATTCGGAACAGAATTCTTTGGCCACCTTTAGTTCATGAGATCCCAGGGCAAAAGTGGGGATGCTTTGTCGTCTTCAGTGGGGAGGGAATGCTACAGGAATGCATATGGATGGAAAAGGCAAACCATGTAAGTGTGTCTGGATTGTGCAAGCGGACTTGGTATCATCGTGATCAAATAATACATTCTGTGCATTTCCTTATAATCACACCCCATGCCATCTCCTCTAATTACCAGTATACAAAGAGTAGGAACTCTTTACTGTTGCAGCTATGTCATCTCTATCTTTAGCCATCATTTCATTCAGTCACTCAACACATGATTTGTAAACATAACTGCGGGTCAGGCATTGGGCTAGGCAGGTAAAGACAGAGCAAAGGGTCAGAGAGATCACAGCCCTCGCCTTTATGGAACTTTGAGTCAAGCTTTATTTTTTAAGGTTTTTGCTTTTCCTTCCTCAATATGAAAACAATAAATGATCCCTGTAGAAAATTGAAGTAATAATATTACCTAACATTAAGCAAGCAGTGAATATGCTAAGCATTTTATGCACTACCTTATTTAATCCTTACAATAACCCTTGCAAAGGACATAATTCTACTATCCCCACTTTACAGATGAAAAAACTGATTGAGGGTCCGTGGGCAAAAGCTCAGGGTCTGGAACATAATCTAACTTCAGAACCTAAGTTTTTAAGCATTTAGCTTTATGACAGTTATCTCCAAAATGGAGCATTCTCCCTGGGACAGATGTAGGAGAACCAACCCACTGGGATACAGAGGGAAATGTTAGAAATTCTCTATAGATTTATATCTATATTTAATGTATTGATTGACGGCAGTGACAACTGTTGGTGCATATTTCAGCTGATAATAGCAAAGGAAGAAAATGCGAGAGACAGTCCTCAGGGAAGAGGGGAGCTGAGAGTTGCACAGAGCTGAGGAATTTAGTCAACCTTCTGGTTAATTGATTTGTAGTGTATTGCTACTTATCATACTTTGTGTACAGTTAGATTGATTATTATACTATTTAGTTTTAACTAAATTAACCTCTCAAAATAGGCAAATAGATTTTTAAAATTTGCAAACAGACCTCAAATTTAAGGTAACACCAACCATTCAAGCACATGTGAATAACCAAAAATGGCAGAATTGACACTTCTACAGCTATAAAAAGCTATTTGCTAAGAGAAAACACAGTTATTGTATTGGATTTGACATTCAATAACACTGTTCTTACTAAAAGGTAATTAATAATAACTTTACTGAAATTGAACATTTTTTGTATTATTAATATGAGTAAATAAAATAAATTTATTTTAAAGTGCTGCTTGTTTGATCCTTTCATATCCTTTAATTGAATATATATGAGCTTTATAACATAACATTCTGAATTACTGCATGTAATTTATGAATAAACATACATATATAGTGGGAGTACATGTTCAAAATTTTTTGTGAAATAAAAAAAATTCAGAAGCAGGAAAGGAATTTAATTTTTTAAATAATCTTCACCCAAGGATATGTTTGTTGATTTTAGAGGAAAAGG
Source organism: Macrotus californicus (assembly GCA_007922815.1). Taxonomy (NCBI): domain Eukaryota; kingdom Metazoa; phylum Chordata; class Mammalia; order Chiroptera; family Phyllostomidae; genus Macrotus; species Macrotus californicus. The sequence goes on from VMDR010002583.1 coordinate 10,309, forward strand.
AAGGGAGAGAGTGAGAGACATTGATGTGTGAGAGAAACATTGATCAGTTGCCTCTCCTGCATGCTCTGGCAGGGGACTGAACCTGCAGCCCAGGTATGTGCCTTGATCAGGAATTGAACCTGCAAACTTTTGGTGTATGGGATGATGTTGCAACCAACTGAGCCACCTGGACAGAGCAGAAAGAAGTTCAATTTCAAAAATACTGTAGTAAATAGCTTTGTAAATATACCTGTGTGAGCAAACTATTTTTGTAGGATACTACTAAGTAGAGGCATAATTGGATCAAAGGGTATAAACATTTTTGAGGCTTTTGATAAATATGGCCAAATTACTTTCCAGAAGGTATTGTACTGATTTGTACTCCTAAGGGCAATATAGGAGAATTTGTTTTTTTTTTCCTACTATAGCCTTGCCCATTTTGAGTATTATCAGTTTGTATAATCTTTGTAATTTCATAGGAGAAAAATGACCTTTCTCTTTCAAGATTAATTTTTGGGTATAATGTAATGAACCCCAACACTTTGATGACTGCTGAATGACCTTCGATGACCTTACAGGTGTGCACAAGGTGTGTTAGCCAGTGCATTTGGGCATTGCTGGGAAAGTATTCATTTACTCAAACAGGGCATGAGTGTAATCCAAGAACAAATTACGAGAGGGGAAACCAAAAACTATCTTTTTCCTTTTTGTAATTAGCAATATGTATTTCTCAGAACACAAGAAAAATGAGAAATAGATATCATTTAAAATGTAATTATAGGGTATACATGTACAAATGAGTAAAGTGGTCCCCTCTCTTCTCTTATAACTCAAATGGATCATAGACCTAAATGTTATAGCTAAAACTATAAAGCTCTTAGAAGAAAACCTAGGAGTAGGTCTTTGTCACCTTAAGTTACGCAAACCCTTCTTAGATAGGACATCAAAAGTACAAATGACAAAATAAAAAAATAAATTGGACTTCATCAAAACAAAAAACTTTTGTACTTCAAAAACACCATCAAGAAAGTAAAAAACTAACCCACAAAGGGTATTTGTAAACCTTATATCTGATAAGGGACCTGTATCAGAATAGACAAGGAATTCTTAGAACTCAATAATAAAAATGAGCAAAGGATCTGAATTAGGCATTTCTCTAAAGATATATATATGGCTAAGAAGCACGTGAAAAGATGTTTACATCATTAGTCATTAGGGGAATGCAAATCAAAACCACAATGAGATAATACTTCACACCTACTAGAATGTCTATAATCGAAAAAATAGATAAAAATGAGTATGGGTGAGGATGTAGAAAAGTATGGGTGAGGATGAGTGTAAAAGGGTACAACCACTTTGTAAAACAGTTTGGCAGTTCCTCAAAATGTTAAATATAAAGTTACCATATGAGCTAGCAATTCTACTCCTAGGTGTATACCCAAAAGAAAGAAAGAAAGAAAGAAACAAACCCCCCCAAACTTGTCCATATAAAAACTTATACATAAATGTTCGTAGCAGCCAAATATTCACAGTAGCCAAAAAGTGAGAACAACACAAATGTCCATCAGCTGGCGGGTGGATAAATACAGTGGAAGACATGCATGTAATGGAATATTATTTGACGGTAAAAAGGAATGAAGCGCTGATAAATGCTACAATATACAAGAACCGTAAGCACGTATGTCAAGTGCAAGCAGTCAGTCACAAAAGACCACACATTGTATGATTCCGTTTGTATGAAATGCCCAGAATGGGCAAATCTAGAGGCAGAGAATAGATCAGTGGTTGCCTAAGGCTGGGTGAGGGGGTGATGAGTGCTAATGGGTGTGAGGTCTTTTTGGGGGTATGCAAATGCTCCAAAATCTATTGTGGTAATGGTTGCACAATTCTGTGAAGATACTAAAAATCATTGAATTGTATGCTTTAAATGGGTGAATTGTAGGATATATGAACTATGTGTAATAAAGTTGTTAAAAGTATATAGCAGTAATATGAAGAAACTCTATATAATAGACATTATCTTCTTTGTATTCCACCATTGTTAGTATTTCATTTTTTTTTAAAGAAGTATTGCTATTTTTGGAAGTATGCATTTGATCTATTATGTTCAGCCTCTGCCAATTATGAAGGGCCAATATTAATAAAAATTAATTATGTTACCTACTTTGGGTAGGTGCCATTAGACAGGGCTGGAGATCAGATGGGCCTTATTCCTGTCCCCTGTGAGAAGCATAACTTTCTGGGCAGAGTCGGCTTTTTCTCACTCAGAATAGGAAGGCACAGACATATTCAATTTTAGTAAAATAATCTTGCAGACTATCTGCGGGGACCTTTTTGATGTGAAATTAAATTGTGGCACAGACAGAGATTTTATTACATTTACATGGACCCATAAAATAACTTTTATGGTTCCCAGTGGTGCAAATCCTCCTTAATTTTGTTAATTATTTCCCCCCAGTTATCCTTAGCCATGTCTGCTAATTCAGTATTGATCTTGATACTAAGATATGTTATGATCTTAGAAATACACTTGAGTCCCCACTGAGGAAAAGAACTAAGAAAGCAGATCTTACCTGAGGTAATGTTTTGGATGGATTCCAATTAACATTACAATTGAGGATGACAAAGTCCTTCTCTCCTCCATGTTCTGACTTGCTGTCCAGACCTGGGCTCAAAACCCAGACCAGGGTGTCAGGATCTGTCCCAGAAAAGTCTGAGGCGGAGGTGGCCCTCACCTTTGGTTTGCTTCCTGTGCTTGGGTGCGCCCATCCCTCTCCTGTGACGCTCACCCTCCCACCTCCACTTCACAGTCTTCAGGCTGAACCTGGATAATAATCTGTTATTCTGGTTGTTTCTACTCTTTTCTGTATTAATCCTTCCTGGTTAACCTACTCACAGTTTAATTAGAATTTTCTGAAGAAAATGGCTTAAATTAACTGTTCTTAGCTGCAATGTTCAGTAAGTAATGTGTTACTATCGATAGTCATATTACTGATGTTTTTAAATGATTTGCTTTAAAAAAATAAACGAGAACGTGTTCCAGGTTACCTTCTCACTCTCTTGCTCCCGGATTTTGAGTGAAGGGGTGCAGTCACTGCTGACCCAGTGGGGACTGGATATAGTTCTCTGTCCGGCAGGAGAGGCGACTGAGTGCCGATGGGCCTTGCTAGCTGGTTCACTTTAGCGTACCCAGCGTTTCTTGATGCCCCCTAGGTACAAATCATTAATCTGAAATTAGTTGTTTTTTCAAACTAAAACTTCAACATGTCTTCAATTTCTGGGTCATCCAATTCTACTTTATGATACATAATTATATAACGTAGGCCTCTTGTGAATCTTAATTCTTTCATTAACTTACTTCATTTAACTTATTAGATAACCATTTATAGCTTTGTAAAATGTACTGTACTTAAAAGTAATAACTTCAGCCCTTTAAAATATTTCAGAATTCATTCTTTTCATTAATATCAAACTAATTTCTCCTTCCTCCTGTCTATTATTTTGAAATACTGTGGTTATGCTACTTGGGTTCTTTTGTCTTCCTTCTCTCCTTATTGTATTCCCAGTTCCCAAAGGGTATCCGGTGGTATAACTTGGAACACACACTTGACTCACAGTTCAGACTCAGGTTGATGATGGTAGCAATTAATCTGCTTAATATTTCCTTTTCTCCCCCCAATTACAAGAAGAAGTAAGTGGTGTGTGTGTGTGTGGGAGAGAGAGAGAGAGAGAGAGAGAGAGAGAGAGAGAGAGAGAGAGGGAGAGAGAATGGGGCATGTTGCCCTAAAAGAAGCCAAATCCAAGGTGTTTTCTGATGTTGCCTTTACTCCCACAACTTTCACTCTTCACCCTCGTGGGTGACAGCCTCTGGTCTCCTACCAGGAGCCTCTATAGGGACAGCGGGAACAGTGGGGGGCTGGCTGGGCCTTTCTCTGTCCATATGGCCTTTTTACACGGCTAGCTTGGCTTCCTCACCATTCTTGGAGTAACTGGACTTCTTACATGGGAACTGACTCAAATAGGGGGGAAGTAGAAGCTGCTAGTTCTTCTAAAGGCCAAGGGTAGACATATGCAAACACACTTCCATCAAAGCATTTACAAGGCCAGCCCAGATTCGAAGCGGGGAGAAATAGGCTCTATTTCCTGGTATGAAGACTATCATACATGTACGGGGAGAGAAAGGAATTGGGAGTGACTAGCTTGCATATGGTACAAAATTCAAATAGTACAATGGGGTACATAGTGTGAAGTAAGCCTTTTTGTACCTGCCCCTGAGGCACCAGGTGAAAGCATTGTTATGCTTCTTGAGTATCCTTCCAGAGATATTCTGTACATAGACAAGCAAATGCTTTGTGTATATGCTTATATATATATATATTTATATATTTTTTATTATATATTTCTTAGATCAGTGATGTATGTTATATAGTTTTATCCTAATGTGCAGTGTCCATACTTCACTTTTTAAATTTAATTAGACATCTGGAGGCAGTTCTGTTCTTTGTAATGGATTCACATATGTGATAAATATTTAGCTGTTTCTGATCTCTTATTGGTGACAATACTATTTCAGTAAATATAACTGTGTGTGTATATTTCAAAAACCTAAGTTTGTCAAAAAGAAAAATGCCTATAAGAATAACTGATGGGTTAAATAATATTTGTATGTTACAATGTGATTAGGTCAATAAATAATATTATGAGGTCAGTAAAGCTGGTGAGAGAGACTGCTAAGTCAATGATTCTCCAGTTGGGCTGGGGACATGCAAGTGTGAAAAGCTTTGTCTGCCATGCGTGACACCGCCTCATCTGGCGGAGACTCTGGTCCAGCCACCAGTGTTTACAATAGTACTTCCCTTGTCCCACTTGTTGAGAACCACTGTTCTAGAGCAACTGTGCCTTTTGGCAGATAAGCATCCTGAGGATCTGAGAGCCTGACTTGCCTGTGGGTGCCCCATCACACTGTGAATGAATTGTCTTCTCCCAAGTCTCCCAGCAAATGAGCAGTCACTGCAGGATCCGACTTTTGTCCAAAGGGTGTCCTGTGAATCACTAGACCCCAAAGAGCCTCCCCTCTCTGCAACAGAAAAGGATTGGGTCATCAAACTTGTCTGGGAACATTGCATCCTGTTATCAGCAAGTCACACACCCCCACTAACAATCAACAAGAGCAAACAGACTTAGGAACTCAATCCCAAGAAACCTGTTTAACATTGTCTAAAATAAATGCAAGGATGGATTTAACCACCTGCTTCCTAATCTCATTTGACCACAGCACCCTGTTTTTGTGACACTTGTTTTCTGTAAGCATCTATGAAAGTAAGTTTTCTGAGAAGCGTTCTTTGGGAAGTAGCGGTGCAGGAGAACGGTTGTCGGGCTGGGAAACAGGCTCTGCAGCCACCCACACTGCTGTCTTGAACAAGTCTGGGGCCTGGGCAGGAGACTTGTCCATGCTGTTGTTTTGGGGTTTTTTGTCCTTCCAACGGATGAGCTCCTCTTTCCGTTTTCTTCACTGAAGACCAAACAAGATGTGGCTGACCGAGGACACTAAAGTGTGATCTGGGTTTTTGGTTTTTTTTGTTCCTTGGAATCATTAGTTAGTTCTTCAGGTCAGTGTGTGCTAGCGGAAGTGGAAGTGGGGGCTCTGCTTGGGATTTTTGCTCAAGTTTTTTTTGTTCCTGCTTCCATCACCCTGACCACTCCTTCCCAATTCCTTCCCGCTTTCAGATAAGGAAAAAAGCTGCAGGGTTGGGCAGGAACCAGGCTAACCTCAGCCAAGTGCGTAGCAGGAGATGAATATATCTAACTATCTTTGCCACTTCTTTTCGGGATAAGCCATAAACAAATTTTGTGCTCAGGGAAAAATGATCTGATATTCCTATATCAAATTCATATCACCTTTACAAATGAGAACGTATCTTCGAACCAGGTGCAGTGTGATTTGTTTTTGAAACTTTACTGCCTCTATCTGAGATGTTTTACATGTATTAATCTAAAGACAATGAATCCTGAGCTGGTTTCGTGAGTGTAAGTTATTCCAGCCCTGAAATGAAGGGGCTGCTATGTGTCAGAACACACAGATGCACAGGCAACCGAGAGCTATTTAGCTAAATATCTTTTCTTATTAATTGGAGCTTCAGAGGTAAAATCTCCTTCTCAGGGACATCAAGGTGATTTGTGACACTCTCTGCACACCTTTAGATTTGCAAACCAATGAGTACATCACACCAATCTCTTGTTTTCTCATCAGTGGCAGACATAAAACACAGGTAATCTTCATTTTACTCAGATGTTTCAATTAACTGTGAAAACCCCTTGGCTTATGTTATATAGCATATGTGAGTATTTCATTTTATTTCAGTTTAAGCATCAACTAAAACACAAGCTTAAAATCTTGTTACATTTCTTTTAGAAATTGATACAACTGAATGGTTGAGCTAACTGTTCTAAAGCCAAAAGTAATGAACTATGAGGACACCTGAGATGTATCTCTTCGCTGTCTTCCCAGGTGCTAGACTCATGATTTACAAAGGCAGAACCTGTTTTTATACTCACCAAGAACACAGGGGCCTGAAATGGGAAATCGAAACACATCTGTTTAGTAAAATTCACCTCTTTGTACGCATTGTTTTAAATACAAGCCCCTTGCCTATATGTATATTTTTATCCTTAGCCCACGCAGGAGGTACAAGCCATTTGGTAAATTTTTGTAAGTTAACCTGCAAGATATTTACAATCTTTGAAAAATATTACTTTCAAAATAATTTTAAAATATAAGATTTTTGAGCACCCCCCAAGAGTAGGTGTTAAATAGTGGTTCCGACTAGATCCAACTCTTAGAGCTATTCTAAAATCAACTTCGACAGAGCAGTGAGAGGTGGTCCCTCCCCTTGCTCTCATTATGAAGATGTAATTCTGTTACAATTATTTAATCCCAAAGGCATTATTACACCTGTTCAGCAGTTTTCAACCATTCACTAAAATGATGTACAACTCCACTGTGATAAATCTCAGGGTGATTTTTTTTATTAAAGTTTCTTTAAAAGTATTATGGATGAGGGCTGATAAATTTAAATGAATGTTTGGGGAACCAAATAAATAAATTTACGAGTAATATGTTGTCTCGGAATTTGCTCTTACACATGTCTAAACTGTGCCTAACCTTGAGGCATGATTACAGAATTTTAAAAAATCACTGAAGTATACAGATCAGACTAAAGGGTAATGGATCATAGAACGTTAGCACTGGGCAGGAGCTTAAAGAACATGGACTTCAGTGGCTTTCAAACCTTGGCATGAACGTTGAGATTCACCAGCAGAGCCTGCTAACGCAGACTTCTGGGCCCCACCTTGGAAGGTTCTGATTCTCTGGGCCTGGGTAGGGCTTGAAATTTTGCATTTCTTACAAATGCCTAGGGAATGTTGATGCTGCTGGTCCAGGTGCCCTACTTTGAGAGTTAATCCAATTCACTTTAAGAACAAGGAAGCCAAGGCCTGGAACTTACACTCAGACTCCTCTACCAACCGGGGAAATATACCTCACCATGCAGGGCTGGGGCATGGAGAAGATGGTGCCCTGCAGTCATGGTAACAAACAATGCTTGGCAGTCTGGCATCAGCAGTCTTGGAGTGATGAGAGAATGAGACGGCAAAGGCACACACACCACACAGCAAAGGAACTAAAAACTTGGAGTCGGTACTGTTTGAAGTTGCAAGATAGTAAGTGATCCCTGTGGTGCGGGAAGGGTGAGGATTAGAAGTAACTACTAGGAAGTTGAAGAGTATCTCAAAGACAACGCTTACTCCCTCCACCCCAACAAAATCTGCCCTCATTTCAGAAAACCGTATCCTATCTACCCAGGGGCTCAAGACCAGAATCTGGAAGTCAACTCATTTTCTCTTTTTCCCTCATCTCCTACATCCAATTCATCAGCAATTCAGACATTTCCCTCCAAAATATATCACAAATCCATCCACTTCCCTATGTTCACAAGTACTTCCACATTAAGCCCCTGTCGTCTCCTTCACTCTTGGCCTGCTGTAACTCATCCCTCACCCTTCTGCAGCCAAAGTCTTCCTTTGAAAATAAATTTGATCACACCACTTGCATAGAAAACCCTCTGATCGTTTTCTATTACATCTAGAATAATATTCGTACTCTCTATCACAGTGTCCAAGGCCCTACCTGAACTGGCCTCTGCTTAACTCTCTGACCTCCACTCCCATCACTCGCTGCCTTCTCATTAACCCCTGTCACAGTCTTCATTCTGTGTGGAGCATCCCTGTGTGAGGGCCTCAGCACCACCTACTCTTGCCTCATCAAATGACCTTCCCCAGATCTTCACCTGGCTGACCCTTTGTTGGCTAGATCATAGCATAAATGTCACCTACTCAAAGATCTCTTTGTGACCACCCAATCTAAAGTAGTCCCAGAGAGAGACTTATCTCTCTTTGATAAATCTATCCAATTAATTTCTTTTTGGTCCTCATCAATGCCTAAAATTGTGTCTTTTATGGTCTACTTTTTAATTGTTTATTCTCTTCTACCAGATATAAGCATCAGGAAATAAATCTAAGTTTTATTTGTCTGGTTTATTGCCATGTCTCCGGTGTTAGGACAGTCATATAGTGCTCAATAAACTTTCCTGATGCACAACATAACCCGAGCAACACGAGCAGGACTTCCTCCCTGGAAACTGCACCAGCAAGCAGGCAGAGTCTAGGCTCCGCTACCAGGACGGATATCCATTCACTGGACAGGAAGGATTAGGTGAGCATGGGACTTACGAATGAGCCAGGAATCCTGTCAGCAAGGCTGAATTCAAAACTGGGTTAACAGTAAGGAGAACTTGGTGCTGAGGCAAGAGGGCCAATTTGCCCAAAGTCGATTCACTGAGCGTCAAATTACTTGTGTTCCCTCCCACCCAAGCTATTTTAGACTGAATTCTGCCTTCAGTGCTGGCTGCTGCTGGAGTTGGAGTTGGAGAGAAGACCGAGGGAGAGGTAAAGGAGGGGTATACGGAGAACTTATTTTGAAACATGAAATATGCCCTGGCCGGTGTGTCTCAGTTGGAGTGTCGATCCATAAACCAAAAGGTCATGGGTTTGATTCCTGGTCAGGGCACATGCCTAGGCTGTGGGTTTGGTCCCCAGTTGGGGGAGTATGTGAGAGGGAAACTGATCGATGTTTCTCTCCTGCACTGATGTTTCTCTCTCTCTTTCTCTCTCCCTTTCCATCGCTCCAAAATCAATAAGCATGTCCTCAGGTGAGGATTAAAAAAACATTTATGAAATATGAAGAATTTAATTAATACATTATTCATTGCCTTATTGTTAATAAGAATGCATATGTAGGAATTTTTCCAACTCCGAGTATATTCAGGATATAATCTTCATAAGTACATTTATGAGAAAAATAGAGCTGTGAGAAAAACATGTTCGTTGGCAGCTGCCATCTCGATTCTCTTCTCTTCTTTATTGGCTGCCCTGGCTGGGCCAGAGAGTTGCTTCCTGTTCTCAGTGAGGGCTCCCTGCCTCTGAGTTTTCCAATATTGCTCTAGAATATATTGTTATTGTAGAGTCTTGTTATACTTTAAATTCTTAAACAGCCTAATCAAGATTCTCAGAGTCCTTACCAATGAAAGTACTATTTTGTTCATAGGTCACCCAAGACCCAGCAAAATCAGGAATGTGATCAAAACCAATGAGCCAAATACTCTGACTTAAGGTTTGGGTTGGAAGGGGTGAACACAGGATATGGGGTCATCGCTTCACTGCCATTGAAGAGCCTGCCAGGATAGGGCTGCAGCTGGCAGCATCCCTCCTCAAATAGTCTAGTTAGACACTTCTGATGCTCACGTAGGGCAACTGCCCTTCTAGTTGCCTCTGTCCATGGGTGGAACAGAGCTCCTCTGCTCGGAGTTCTGTGAAAAAGGCATTTAAGATGGAGGTATGACCCAACCCCAAAAGAGTGAGTGGCAAAAATCAAAACTGACTCCATACAGTAAAAATGTGTTTGGTTTATATGTTCTATATGATGTTTCTTTAATGAGATCTGTTTTTCCCCTTTTATTGAATTTATTGGGGTGACACTGGTTAACAAAATTATGTAGGTTTCAGATACACAAACAAGATCTTAAGTCATAGTTAATGTCCCATAATTAAAAATCCACTTTGGTTACATACATTACAGACTATCTGCTCTAGCATTTTAAGGAAGGACTATTTAGAGTTTTGTTTAGCTCTCAACAAAGGAAATTAAAAAATTTCCTTTAGAAATCCTAAATGTTTGTATGTTCCTAAATGCAGAGGTGCATGATTTGCAGTCCCCATCGGAAATAAACTGCTTGACCTGATTGATTAGGTTAGTCTGGTTTTATGAAGCTTTGTATAGCCTCTCTTTGGTTACTTCAGTATTTGTGACCAATTGGCCAGAGATGGGGAAAAAGAAATAAAAGAAAAAGAGAGTGAAAGCCAAGATTTCTTTCTGTTCTAACATTTAAAATGTTGGTAAATGTTTAGTGTATGGGCTGCCCATGTGCATTTGCGTGAATGTGGTTACATCTGTTTAAAGATGGGCATACCAAAGCAACCTGAATGTGTGTGGAACACTGTATAAATGTGTGCATTAGTGATTATAAAAGGGACTTGATTTCATGAATGTTGTGGCTTTTTGTAGGGATTTGAGAAAAAGTGACTTTATCTTCCCTCAGGGAATTTTTTTGTTATGGTGGGTGGGGTGGGTGCGGGATAGTGAACAAGAATTCTGATAGCGTGACTCAGAGCAAAGAATGAGAACCTGAATATAAGGAAGAAATTCTTTACCTGCGGATGACTGGTCCCTTTGGATAAACCTTTCAAAGCTGTATGCTAAATTTTTCATGAATGTGAATGTGTGTATTTTTTCTGAGGAGCAGGTGTATAACTTACCAGATCTCAAAGGAATCCATGACTCATAGAATCTAAGTCCCTCCCACCACTCTTGGGAACCCCGCTTCTGGTGGTACCTGGATGTAATGATATAGAGAATTGGGGAACTCAGAGTCACACAAGTCTCTGACAGGGAACCTGGTTGTTTGAGTGGATCTCTTTGTGGGGACAGACCGATGGCAGTGAATTCCAGCATAAGTGAAGCACTGTTACTGGCTGCACCCCCTCGCCATGGCAGAAGTTCATGAAGGCAGGTATAAAAGCTGGGCTTCCATTCACTAAATTGAGGTGGGAAGAAGACCAAAACACTGACCAGACAAACACTAGAAATATTAACTGAAACAGAGCCTCCAACTGACCTCAGACAACAAAGAAAAGTAGTCAGGGCAACCCAGCATGTAGTATTTTGAACCTAGGGCTTATCTTGCTTTTAAGAAACATAATAGCAAACAGAAAAAAACCTTGCAAAAATGTAACTGCTTCCTAACAATGCAGATCAGCTATGGACTCAGCAAAGAACTGTAGGACCCAGACCTGTCTTCACAATAACACTATCTTTTCACTTTTAATTTCAGCAGATACCTATGGGAAGTTATTATTTGAAGGTGCTTTCATAGGTCTTGGGATAGGAAGTGCATAAGACATTATTATTCTTGATTAACAATAAAAGCAACAAAGTTCCAAGAAAAAGACAATACAGGTTCACCTCGCTTTGTGAAACAGATGAGTCCCCAGAAGGCTGTATTTTAAGAGAATGGTTATAGATCAAAGTTTATGTCAAATGCAGTAGGAAGATGAGGAAGTTTGAGGCTAATTCTCTGGTAAGAAAGAAATTCTTTTTTTTATAAAGCTAACAACGACACCCTTTTGTCTACGTTGTAAATATAGACTGCCATAGCTGTGATTTTCTTAAATCACAGTGTACCTACACTCATAATATGTGCATATATATGCACAGAGATTCATAACTATATCCTTAACATTAATTTTCATGTAATTTAAGGACTTGCACTTTCTACTTTGTGAATCTTTCTGTCCTGTAAAGGAAACGAGTTCACTCAACTACACACTATCAAGCAGACAGGTAATCAATCAGTGATCACACATATCAGTTCCAGCTGAGCTCCCGTCTATTGCTAAGATGGTTACAATAACCTCTAACTGTTCCATGTAAGTAGAAATGGCCTCTTAGACGTCTACACCAAAGGTTCGGACAAGGAGGCTCAACCCGTCAGTGGCGATAGCATTACTTTTTTTCCAAATGTGCCTTTGTCAGCAGTATTTTTAAACATGGGCCCTATCCTGTACTATATTTTATTGCTAAAAGCATCTTTATTCTCCAGTTTCAGGGATAAAAGGCAATTTTTTAAATGTCATGACAGAAGGTAATTTTTCAAGGTTTTCAATGACAGGACATAAAATTAGATTTAAAAAATATCCAAAATAAGGCCTCGCTCATCAAGATTAGGACTTTAATCTGTGTTTCAGGACATTTGGGCAAGACTCTCCTACCAATATTGCTAAGTTGACTGAGGAAATATTTTCAGCTTTCACAGAAAATTTACAAACTCAGGCACACATGACTTCACTTAAAAGCTGCCATTAGCTGGCTGGCTTCCCTAGTTTTGTCTTTTCAGCAGTTCTCACATGAGCAGCATATTATCATTTGAAATGCCGAATTCCAAAATTCTGTGTGAGTGGGTTTCCCATGGTTCTACTGATGGCAGCTGGAGAGACACTTTGTTACTAGAGCATTGTCCCACAGCAGGGGACTCCTTAGGTATGTGTCAAGGGCTACTAGTGGCAATAGGATCAGTGTGGATTTAACAGAAGAAAGAAGGAACGTTTCCCCTTTTTAGTGAAAAGACGTGTAATCTAGGGCTTAAACTCACTGGGGTGTTGCAGTGAAACTATCGTTACGGAAGTCCTGCTCTTTGCAAGAACGTGTGTGTATGGTTGAGGGGAATGGTTCTACAGATTTAAAAATCAGGCACTCCACGGATGTTTTTCTTGAATTCTTACTATATGATATAGAAAACAAAACAGAAAGCATGGTTCCTTTCTCAAAGATCGGAGAGGCCAAATACTAAGAAAGGCAGAATCCATGCTTCTTTGAGCTGTTACTTTATAACGTTTATCTGCGAAAGCAGTAATAATAATAATAATAATAACAACTACATCTGAACACTGTTTAGGGATCAAATGAGATAATATGTAAAGAGTTTAACAAGTGCCTGACACACAGTAGGTACTTAATAATACAGGGGTTGGCAAAAGGTTTACACTTGTGAACACATGAAACAGTTTATTCTCTATTATTATTTATAAATTATTGCATTACTTATTTGTATTACAACTGTAAACCTACTTTTGCCCACCCTTGTGTGTTTTTATTTTTTAATTTAATGTTTATTGTAGTTTTTCCCCATCACCATTTAGTCCCCTTAAACCCCCCTCCCCCCCAGCAATCACCAAACTGTTGTCCATGTCCATGAGTCCTTTTCCTTTTCGCTCAACCCCTGGACACTTTTAAATAGGAAAAGCTTGAGATTACTTAAGAGCAGGTAATGGCAAATAAAAACGAGTATCAGAACAGAAAGTCTAAAGTTTCAAGAGCTGTAAGCAAAATATGTGAAACGACTCAGAGAAGAAAATGCTACTTGAGTCATAGTAGGAGACCAGAGCGGTGTCAGAAGATCGCACTGGGAGCCGACTGGGGGCTTGCTCAGGGTTCTTCTTCAGACATGTAGGCATAAGATGATGAAGTCCTAGCTTAGGGTTGTGGGTGTGAACACAATTGATGAGAAAGAGCAGAAACATTCTGTAAATCAAAGGAGTTTCTTCCATAAGTTGGAGGACAAGTAATTGCCAGAAACAGAAAGAGGCAAATGTATATTTTATCAAGGTTCTTTTTCCTAGGAGCCCAATGTATTTTCAATGACAAAAGTGCTATGTTTCTCAAAGTAGGTCTGGTGGTGTAAAGATAGAGTAGTAAATACTCGGAAAACATTTGTTTCTATCCCACTTATTTCCAACATAATGCAGGAGAAATATAGGGTTTAGGAAGGAGAAGTAAGGAAGTGATCCTATCACAAAGACAGGTGTCCTACTAAGCATGGGATTTAGCCCTGGGCTTCCTGGCAGTCAATGCAAAAGGGAAAGCAAATCAGCTATGAAGTTTTTCCACCCCAGAGAGAAAGAAGCAAGCCCATTCTTCAGGAGCAGGAAACCTTTTTCTGTCTTTAAAACCTAAACAGATGTAATTATAACCAGTGTGCTTCAAGCTTTAGGAAAGGGCAAAACTTAAACGTCAGACTTTATTAAGCCATATTAAGTAAGCACTCTCTAATAATTCACTCCTTACCTGAGTTCTCAAAGGGTTTCAGGCCCATCAGCAAATGGATAGTTTTTGGTCAAATGAATAGACACACACCATTAATGATGTATAAATCCTCAAACACATGCCTTGTCTAACCCTAGATAGAAATGAACAGTCTATTAATTCCTTTTTCCAGCTTTTGTGAGTTATGATCCTCCTCATTTTTTAATTTCTGGAAGTAGGGAACAAGTCCACCAAATGAAAGAGAACAGCTAGTAGGGAGCTTGCCCCTGCCTGGGGGATAGAGGGTGGCCAGAAGGGTTAGTGGCCAGGACCAAAGGGGCCCAGCCCTCTGAAAACTCACCAGGGCCTTCAGCCACTTCCTTCATCCCAATTGAACCTTCTGGCAAACCCAAGTTTCCTTGGAGGGTAGACTAGTTTCTCCCATCAGCACTCTCCCTCCCAGGAAAGAGGAGTGAGAGCGGGAGGAGAAGGGGAAAGGGGGACAGAGGGAAGTGGGGGACACGGGAGAGAAAGCTTTTGTCTTTACACCTCCGCCCCACGTTGGGGTGGAGGTGGGGCGGCAGCACTGCATTTAGCAGCCTATGTGAGCAGCGCTCTGCCGTGGAAACCTAATTTGACAGAGTAGGTAAATAAAATCAACTGTCATCAGCTCCCATTTTACTTACGGGACGAGGTCAATGTTTTTTAGCATCAAACCTAACAGCTTATTGGAAACGGACCTTAGAACGACTCGATAAAGGCAGTTCTGGAAGTTAGTTTGGTTTTAAATGCCCAAATACGAGGCATTATTCGCAAAAATGTCTCAGCGAAGCCTAAGACAATACCTTAGCGAACACATTTGGGCTTTCCGCACCACCTCGCTGGTTCTGGGAATTGGGACCGGGCCGGTGAACTGAACGCCTCTCCGCCCCCGCCCCCCTCTGCCTCCTGGGTTCAGGGCCGGGAGCGCACCTGGGACCAGAGGAGGGGGCGGGCAGCCGGCGCACTCGCTCCTTTCTCCGGCTGCGTTCCTGCTTTCCTTTTGTTTGGTTGCCTCCTCTTTCCCCTTGGTTGTTGATTATTAGTATTTTCCTAGTTTTCCAAACTAATAAGTGCCACTATCAGGCAGTTGGAAGCTCTCGGAGGCTGCAGGCTTTGCCGCTCGGCCTTAATTGATATTGAACGAGCTGCTGGTAGACGGGAACAGGGCCGCTGCTGGATAATTTGCAGTTTAATCAGCGTTTGTAATGAGAGCGGCTGATTAGGGCTGTTGGAAATAAAAGAGAGTTACAAGGAACGTCTGTCAGAGTCCGGTGATAATTCAGGACTAATTGTGGTGATTAGCGCAAACTGGATGACTTTGGGCTTTGCTAATGCAAAGAGAAACGTGCAGGCTCCAGCCGGGGACCCCTCGGAGAACAGTGCACTGGCTGCGCGCAACTTTGCAGAGCCATTTCCCTAGGAGGCTCCAGCGGCGCGGGGACTGGGCCGAGGGGGGAGGCGGGGGCTGCAGCGGGGCCAGCGGGGCAGGATTCGTGGCCCAGCAGTTTCTGGGGCCAGCTGCGGCCGCGTGGACGACTCTCGCTGCCCCGCCCCGTTGTTTTTTTTTCACCCCATTCTTTCCACCTGATGCCTCCCTCCAGTCGCCCTGGCTCCGGGTCGCGGTCCCCACGCGGCCAAGGAGGCACACGCAGCTGTCCCCTTGACCCTCCCCCATGCCCTCCTTCTCCCACCCGCGCCCCTCCTCGTAGGGAGTGTAGGAGTTGGCAGGGCTTTCTGGACTTCGCTCCCCCCTACCTGTCGCCTCCTTTCTCTTCGCCTTCCCCCAGTCCTCTAGGCCCTCACCTGTCTCTCCGAAAGAAAGGTTCTGTTCCCGCCCTCCACCCCAAACCATCTCCCCGGGTGGGTGTCCCGCAGCCTGTGCCACCCGGAGCAGCTGAGCCTTCGAGTGCGCTGGGGAGAAGAGAACCACCGCTTATAAACGGCCGCAGTTCTCATTATTGAGGAGTTTCATAACTCTTTAATTCATTTTTAATGATGGCAATAAACATGGTAGTCATTTTGGAACAATAGCTAAAAATCATAGGGCCATTACTGTCCATTAAAACAGTGTTTACAGTTCAATGGAGGTTCACGTGCCCCGTAGTCATTCATATTAGCCAAAGGAGAGATTTATAGGTCCGAAAAGCGGTTCTCTTTATTCTTTACATAACATAAAGCTTTTTTTGAGCAAATTGTTTTTAAAAATGAAAGAAGTTCCCTTGACTTCTGATTGTGTGAGTAGGGATTAAATAAGGAACTGTTGTCTGGCGCCTGATTTCTATTTGATCAATAAATCATCAAGTGCCTTAAGTGCTTTATTCACTATCAAATTAAATGAAAAATACTTTAACCTGCGTCCCTGGTGTCGGCAGATAAAGCTAATAATATTTTCTGTTATGTTTCCATTTAGGCATTTAACACAGAAAAATCTACTAGGTCTTGCACTCCTCTGTCCCTCTATTATAGAAACCACATATTTATCCCACATATCTACAGACATAGGGAATTCTTGCTATAAAGGAAAAGCTTACATGTTTTCAGTTTTAAAAACCTAACTAGGATCCCTGGTACACCAGAATAACAGTAACCAGCTACAACTAGTGAGGCTACGCTTGAAAGACCAAGGTGGAGGTGGAGGACTTCCGGCCCCACAGGCACCAGGGGGCTGGCTCTTGCCCGCTGTGTTACAGGCTTGAAATAACCTTTTACCTGAGTGTTCTCCCTTTTCTCTTTGATTCCACCTCTTAATACAATAATAAATCTAAACGGTAGGCCCACAGGGACAAATCTCTAGTATTTCCTAGATTTTTAGTTCTAGATTAGATATTATCTATTATGATATATTTTACACATAGTCCATCCCTACCTTTGGAAGACACAGCATGTTCAGAAATACTTGCTCTACCACATACCTGGAACCATAACCACAAGGACTGAATTTTATAGGATAACAAAATTAAAATTGTGTGTTTAGATACCAAACCATCTTATTTCACATGTCCACAAAGAAAGCAGTTCCCTTAATGTATACATTTTAGAAAGTGTTTTTTTTGTTTTGTTTTTGTTTTTAATGTCTGGGGTAACCTGATTCTGGCTTGTAAAAATTTTTTTTAATGCAATCGAATGATATTTGTGAAGTTTAATTGCTAACTTAGCAGCTTGGTCACACCTTCCAACCCATTAGATGATGAAACCTCACCTGGTTAACGAATACAGCACTGTGGCCTCAATGGCAAAAGCCTGATTATACAGCCAAGCTGCTAATTTGCCAAAACCCCCGACCAGGGAGGCCTGGATGGCCACCACTCACTGTATTCATGCGGTAGCTAAGAGAAGGAACCGTATTCCCTGAGCCGCTTTCCAACTACCCGCAGAATGAGAAATGTAAAATTAGTGGAGGTGTGTGCATGAAGGGAGCTGAGCAATTAGCAAGGCCCCGGCGCCTGCTGGCCCGGAGGGGGCCTGGGAAGGCGAGTGGGGAGACCAGGGCTCGAGGGCAAAGGGCTCCCTTCCTCGAAGCCTGCGATGTGCAGGCCTCGGTGGCGGCGAGGTCAGCGCTTGTGCAGCAGCCCCCGCTGCAACTTCGCCCAGTTAAGAACAATGCAGCTTCCTACCAGCTCTTAGCAACGTGCACCTTTCCGCGATTAGATACCTACCAGGGCTTCAGACTCATGACACGCCTTGGAGTGCACAATTTGTCTTTCTGTTTCTTCTCAGTTTTGCTCAACAAAATCATGGTAAGCATCCAAACACTGCAAACTCAGCAACTGGTAACATTTCTACCAACTAGGACATCCATTTTGGAGGGAGGGATCTGAAGCCTCTAAGACCTCATAGTCCTGCTGCCTAGTACCCCATCTTCATTCTCTCCTCTTCCCCACCTCCCCAGCTCCTAGTTCCCAGTCACCAGCCACTCTTCTCTGGGGCTGCACGGCTAGGCTGTGAGTGCAATGCAAGGCGTTAGACCTGTATTTCCCTCCGCCCAGGGTGGGGATGAGCATAAACTGGATATTTACAACAGGAGTGTGCGCATGCACCTCTGCCTGTGAGGGCAGGTTTCTTTTTAGATTCTGTTAGATGCAAGTTGAATTACATGCATTTGTACAGGATCCAAAGCCATTTTGCAGCCAGGTTGTAGCTCTGAGATTGGATGAAGGGGCCAAGGAGAAAGCCCCTCTTCAGGGACTTCATGGCTACCTTTACTTCCTTTTTCCAGCTCCAGGTGGCAAACTCAACCTTTCCCCTCCGATCCTCCCTTCAAACCGACCAAACAGTTCACAAACCCTTATTTATTTGTTTGTCTGTGGTTATTGCCCATGTTATTAATTGCACTCGGGCCTTCCTTGCTCTTTGAGAGAGCAGCGGTATAAATTGGCTCTAATAAATATTAGCCGCTAGATTAGGCGAGGTGAAGCTGGCACCGCGCTCTATTTTCGACCTGTAGCCTCTGCGAAGCCGCCAGTTCTGCGCCAGATTAGCCCCATCCATCCAGTGTCAATGGTTGTCTTGTTGAGAAAATCAGTGAGTAAACAGGGCTGACAGAGAGGGGGCCCAGCTGATTACTCATACAAATAGACTGCAAACTCCTCCAGGAGAAGCTGTTTCCAGAGATGGGTTTCTCGCATTGACAAGGCTGCTTCTCCCAGGATCCTGTGTCCTGCTGTTCCCACTTTGTCCTCCATCAATCACACAATTGTGTCCGGGATGTTTTATAGAGTCACTTAATATCCCTGCCTTCATCTCTATTCACTTAGAGAATCATCTGCCATCAGGGCTAAAGGCTTTCTGCAGGATGGGACTGGCGACACACCCGGGCAACAATAGCTCTGGTGGAAGCAGGACCCCGAGCCCTTTCTGATGCTAATAGAACAGCCCCAGGATGTTCCAATGCAAGGCAGCCTTTATTGAAATTGGCCATTAGCCCTTTGTCCACTGCATTAAATTATCCCCTGGGCTAGTCCATGATAGGGGTGTGGAGGCCACAGTAAGTTTTCTTTAAAAATTATTTCTTTTCTCCTAAAATGGTTTTTGGATTTGAGAATTATTTGTAATGAAAGTCATGCATAAATGCTTTCTCTCTTCTTTCATAAAAAGGGGAAATATTTTCAGGTTCAAGTATATTCACTTTCTTTTATTATTTCTAGTACTCTGCCCCAGCACCCTCCCACCCCCACCCCCCATCCTCTGCCTGTAGCCAACCTGTCCAGTCCTGATAGGGAAATATTAAGTGAAATTTAGTTTTAGTCTAAACTCACAGCATCTTCTAAGCAGAAAATTTCTACAACTAAGAGGCCAGCTGGATACAAAAATCACATTTTACGGGGGGGGATTTTAAAGACAGAAGAAAGAATTACAAGGTATCACTCTTTAAGTGGCTCATCTACAAATTAGATTGCTACACAATCAGAAAGTTAATTAATGAGCAAGTTACTAATTAGGACATTTAAAACCAGTGTGTTTATAGTGCCTTAGTTAAAAAAAAAAAAAAGCTCCTGTAGTTAATTAGCCCACACACTGATCTCATAACTGGTAGTGGAGGTTAAAATACCACAGGTGTATTATTTATTATGTATAAGTTCTAATTATGTCACCACTGCATTCCATACTCCATAACTGTCCAAATTTTACAGTTAATTGAAAAGGCTGGCATTAGGAAAATATAATCGGATTAGTATGTGAAAACCACTAAGTATATCTACTGGTTTTGAGCATAGCTGCATTTACTTATTTCCTGGTTAGGGACTTCAGGAAGGGTTGTTACTTATGTTTTCTGACTGGTCTTCAGGAGTTCAAGCTTTCAGGGTCTCCTTTTTATAAACGGAATTTAAGATTTGCTTTGGAAAATTAGCTTAGGGTTGAAAATTGAGGAGCAAAATTAGGTTTTAAAGTTTGAACTCCTGAAGCTTTACCCTTCACTGAAGTGGAACAATATGTCCAAAGAGCAATGTCTTTTTTAAAAAAAAACATACTTAATACTATAGTTTACATTAACACATGCTCTCCACTGAGAATTTTGAGAACATTTGCAAAGGAGAAGTGCCAAGTTAATTTCATTAAAAAACAAAGACATGGTCAGGTGACCTGAACATTCCCTGTTTGCTGTATTTTCCACCTGGCTAGTCCCTAAGGCATTCACCTTCCTGAAAGTCTCTAAGCCCTCCTTCACTTCACAATCTCTGTGACCTCCCAAATCCCAGGCCATTTGCTATGCTTTGGAAGGGAAGGCAAGTATTAAAGCTGCAGGAGCCTTAAGGATTAGAATATTCATCTTCCACCCTTTCCACTGAGTCCATGGAGCCCCAAACCATCCAAGCCCTTCTGCTGACACTGACCTGGAGGGTCTGCCCTTGCCCAACACCATCCTCTACTCCCCAAAAGTGACCTTACTGGGGAGTGTCCAGGTTTGAGGAGTTTGGTAGGATGGAGAAGGGAGAGGCCTGTCCCAGAAAATCGGCTTTCTTCGCAGGCCGTGGGCTTTCCACATCCACCTCAAACCATCCCAGCCCTCTCTCTGGGGTGGGTACCACCCTGTTAACAAGTCTCTGGGTGTTCTAGAATCTTCAAAGGGAGAAGGGAGGACCCTGAGGCCATACAGGGACTCAGATAAAAGCATTCCAGAGGGAAGTCATGCCCCGTAAACAATCAGCTTTGATCTTTAGCCACAGGGGAAGGTGGCAACACACACACCACGCGCACACACAGGTAACCCCTGTGAAGAGAGCAGACATAGGTAATTTTAATGAAAGAGGTTCCTGTACCACATTATTAGCAATAAATCTACACCATTCTTTGTTGGTTAAAATCATTATGATCATCATCGCTATCATTACTGAACTCATTATTCTTGTGTTACTATCAGAGTAGATTTATGATAATACCCACCATTACGCCTGAGTTAAAGAAGGTGTAAAGGTTTGATTAATAGCTGCTTTCATGTTTTAATACTCGACATTTTCTCACATTTTTTTCTAAATAAGGACCATGATAATTACAGGCAATAATTACAGCTTTTGTTAGGAGTGTTTAATTAGCCACATACTCATTGTTCTCGAAAGAAAGAAAAGACAAGAAAAGAAAAATGGGAAGAAAGGGTTTGGGAGCAGAGTCACATGTCCAGGCTGGACAGAGTTGGGGCCGGTCACTGCTGGGGGCTTTAACAAACTGAGAGATGGGTCTGCAGCTCTGCCCAGTCGCTACCTGCTCCGGGTACTGTTTTGAATGAGACTCGGCGAAGTTGGAAATGAAATATTTAGAAAGGTTTACAAGGAGAAGAAGTGGTTGCACCTGGAGATAGCAGGTATCTGGGATTCATTCCTAAAGGGGCGACTCAGGCCCCATAGTAACGCCTGCGCCTTGCCTGCCCCGCCTCGGGTTATGTGGCACAGATCTGCGTGCTCGTGGGCACAAAAATGCCGGCGCCTTGTTTACTCCTGCCCAGCAGACGCCTGCGGTGGGCCGGTCCGCACCAGCCATCCTCCCGCGCTGACTTAGCCCGAGAGCATCCCCGGGCTCTGGGCTCCCCGACTATCTGTCCCTGAAAGGTTACACGCTGCCTGCCTTGCCTCTCTTTGTCTTCCTCGTGCCCTTTCCTGGCAAAAATGGAGACATCACATCCTTGCCCAGCCCCGGCTCAGTATTTATGAAGGTTTTCTGACAAATAGGCAGGCTTGCCACGCATGGGTGACTGGCTTCATTCCGCACTTGGCTTGTTTACATAGGACCAGCACCATTTCCACGGATTAAACAAATCACAGGGAGAAGCAGACATTTATAATCCGCCAACGAGGCCACCAGGCAGTTCGAAAAAAAATGTGCTAGTGAATGTGTGTGCGCGCGGCTGTGCAAAGGGGAAACGAATGTCCTCTCTGCGAGGCTGACCTTCGGGAGAGGGTGATCCTAGTGACGCGTGTTTTTGTGCCCATACGTGGGGCACGCGCGCAGACGGCTTGAGTGGATTCATGTGTCAAGGAAAGTTTTGGTTAGATTGACATGAAATTACCCTAGGTTTTACGCATCCTGAAGACACACACAAAGGTCAGGGAGCACAGACACGTGTTCCCCCATCTGGAGTGTGTGTGTGTGTGTGTGTGTGCGCGCGCGCGCGCTCGTGGATGAAACTGCCCGTGAGACACGGTGCACACGCCACCCTCACAGGACCGCCACCCAGCAGTTAACCCTTGGCGGTCGGGCGGGGAATAGAGGAACTCCGAGGGGAGCGCTTTTCCTCTCCTGTAGCAAAGACGGGTTTTGCACCCCCCTGGGGTGGGGGAGACTTGCTCAGGCCGACGAGTGGACGGCTCCCTGTATGTGTGCGTGTGGCGCGCGCCCATATATTAGTGTCTGTGTGGTGGTGTGTAAGCGAGATTGTGTGCCCCTGTATGTGGCATGTGCGGATAAGATCATGTATACTTGGTGTGTGTGTGCTGGGCTAGTGTGTGTCTATGTGCGCTGTGCATGTGCATGTGTATGGGCGTGTGTGCGAGTGCACGCGCATGTGTTTATACTTCCAGAAATCACATCATTTCTAGGGCTCCCCTCACTTCACCCGGAAGTATTCAGTGACCCCTCCACCCAATTAAATAAAACAAAGCAAAGGGATCGCGTGGGCCTCCGATGGCTCTGCGCTTGCAGAGGTGAATGCCGCGTCGGGTCGCAGCCGGCCTTGGCTGCCCGAGGCAGGGGCCCGGCTCCCGGTCACCAGCCGCCTCTTCGCGCCGCTGCTGTGCAGCAGGCACAGCCGGGGCTTGCGTGACACCAGGCACCCGCCCCTGGCCGCGGGAGGAGGAAAATTCCCTACAAAATAGCAATGGTTCCGAGAAAAGGATCACAACAAAATATTGAATAAATTCCCTTTTAATTTATTTGATCATTCCACATTACGGGGCTATGAATTGCTCAAATTTGATAACAAGTACTCAATTCAACTCATTATGTAAGTTAAATTAGACTTCGATAAAATTTCAGTGGCGCGCAGTGGTTCCTCGAATGAAATGTAATTTGTGCAAGAATTTGTTGTATCTGTCACAAATATTTCCAATTAGCGACCGTAATTATTTGATAGTTTCTGCAATTATGGCTTAAACGGGTGAATTTGGGACTGTGGAGGACCCTAATTGGCCTAAATTTGATATTTTGCATATTTGCATAATGAGGAAATTGGTAGAAAATTGTGTTCATTCATTTGTGAAAAATCCTATGAATTTTATGAATTTGAAAGCTCTGTTTGTGCAGACTGTGACTTTGCCTGCTGATCCCTGAGGAGCTGACGCTCAACGCCTGGATGGGCAGCGCGCCAACTTGCCTGCTCCTGGAGGGGGTGGGGAGGGAGAAAAGGTGGAGGAGGAGGAGAGAGGGGTAGGGGGCAGGCGGCAGTACCCGTGGGCGGAGGCGCATGCTCCGCTGCGGGCCCAGCCACCGGTAGAGGCCCCCGACTCACCCCGGGGGTGTGAGGATGAGTGGGATGGGAGTCGGTGGGGGAGGTTGCGAAGGGTGTTATACCAGCCTGGTTGCCAGCGGCTGCCCTGTAGTACAACTGTGCGCGCGCCCGCACACGCACACAAGCACACACAAACTTGCTCTCAATGAGAAATGTACGCGGTCCGCTAGGTGGAAGGGGTAATTGTGGAGGGGTGAGGTCTTGAGATGATGGTAACCGTGCACTTGTTTAAGTTAAATTGCCAAAGCTTCTCCTCTCAGTAAAAATGTTTGATCTATGGCGCTGTCAATTTAAAGTGTTTAAAGAGAAGCAAAAGCATAGATTTTAAGCTGCTTTGCCCAGCACCCATTCATCATGCATCAGGGATTTTAAAGTTTCATGGTTGCTGCAGTTTAACATCTCAACTCTCTGACACAAGAATCTGGATGGAGGAAATAACTCTGCAGTCAGCGGCTGAGGACTAAAGGAAAAAGATCATGGCAAAAAAATGTACAAAAGTGGTCATTTCTGTTAATGCAAAGAAAAGATGTTTTCTTTTGAGGGGCCAGGGTATGTTAGTAATAAAATTGAAACCCATTTTTAACCAAAAATTACTAAAACAATGCCACCAATCCTGTTGTAGGAGGGAAGTGAGAGACATCATTTTAACAGAGAATTAAAATACTACATCTCCTTTGTAATCAATAATGGCTTTTCCCCAAGGGTTTTGTTGCAAATATCCTTCATTTTCATCAAAACCCATCAAAAAATGTCATCCTTTATGTTTCTGGAATGTAACAGTTTAGATACTCCCTTAATTGCTATAGATCTTGGATGCATAAAACCGCCCAAACAGACTCACAGTGAAGAACATGATATCTAGCTTTGCAGTTAAGTGCCCTGTAAAAATGCTCTACTTGCGAACATTACTTTTGCTAGGAAGGACTTTCTTATCTACACGGAAGTGGGTAATGTGAGTGTCTAACAGGCTATAAATGCTTAAGTGCTTTGTTTCACAGTGCATTTTCAGTAAAGGTCAAAATAAATTCATCTTCCTTTAATGTAGTATTTATGTTTGTTCAGGGTTTGGAATAAAATCACCATTAAAAATCCGTATCAAAAAACAAAAAACAAATAGGAAAATGGGACCTGTGTTTGTGGTTGGTTTTTCAGGGATAAAAAAGTATCATTTGGAGATGAAAACAAACCAATGAACTACTTAAAATCAAATTGCAAGAATGCAAACATAATATTTTACTAATATTTAGAAAGAATTAAACAGGCCCTTTTCAATTTTAATTTAAATATTCTTGGAAACAGATGACCTTGGTGTCCAGTGATCAGAAACTTGCTCACCTTACAGGGTTTTAGTAAAAGATTAACAAGAATATTCCTCCATAAGTTTCCTATACTATATTATTGTTGATGTCATCACTGTCATCATCACTAGCAGTCATAGTATTATTGTGACATTATTAAGCTAAGGTGTAAAGAAGGATCTTGGGAAAAGGGTTGAAAGTTAGCCCAGACCTCCTTTGACTGCAGTGTGGAAAGAAGCAGGTCATTCACATTTCCTTTCAGCTTGCACATGGGATCAGTGATCACCGTGAGTGGAGTCATCTTCAAATGCAGAGGATAATGGTTTGTTCTCTTCTTCATTTAACAATGCATTGTGTTAAATTTGGGGACTATAGATATTATTTATTTAACTTGTTCAAGAGGTCATGAAGCACCACTTAGGTGTTGAAATTTAAGGCTTCCTCTGATCATCAGGGTGAACAAGGAACACGAAAGACTCTCAAATTGAAGATGCAGGGTCTCTGCTTCAAGCTTAGGTCCAAGACACAGTCAGTATTAACATTTGCACTGTTTTGTGGGTTCATTTTTAAAAAGAAAATTAATCAAAGAAGATTTTGGTGTCAGTATTAATATGTCAATGTTATACTTATGCCCTTTTTTAATGTGAATATGTTTTTATAAGTGGTTGTACTGGATATGAATATGATAAAATCCCTACTGCAAAAGCTTGTTCAGGATGATCATAGCCTCGAATGCTAATTATTTTGCTGATCACGTGACCTAAACCTGTATGGTAAAAATGTTTATGAAAAGTGGGCTTAAAAAAAAAGGACCAATTAAGTTCCTTCAGATCAAAACCAGTTTTATCTGTTCCCTTCCCTTCTCTACCACTCTGCCCAGGAAATACTCCTTGCTATCATTCTACATAGTTTAGGGTCAATTCATATGGTTTAGAGCTGAACATATCATTGTTTTCCAAGCATTAGATCTGATTACATGCATCAAGAAGAGGATTCAGTGGTTTCTGACACTACAGGAGACAGCTGCCCTCCTAAATCCAATCCCATCACATGATCAAGTGTGGTCTTTAGTTTCCTGGAGAAAGTCAAGTTGCCTGCAGTTTGTAGGCTTGCTCTCAGGCAGAGGAGAAGAAGCTGAAGGGAGTAAAACTACAGCAACTGTGTCCCCCCCCCACCCCGCCCCACCCTCCCATGGGAGTCTAGCTCTGGTCCCTTACCTTCCCTGAACATGTTGGGTCAAAGCATTCATTTACCAGCTCCCCTCACAGCTTTCTAATTTCCAGTCAAATGTGTGCTGAGAACAAGTATTCATTACTGTAAAATATGCTGAAAAATGGTAAAATAAGTATTCCTAACCTGGTTTATCCAGAGAATGTTTTTTTTTTCAAATTTTGATTTTAATAGATTAGTTTTATACATTTTATTTCATTGCATCTATTTCTTCCTTGCCTTTCCTACCACCAAGCCACTCTGCCCAGGCCATCAGTATATCTCATTTGGACCATTGCAGTGGGGCCCCCTAACTGTACTCTCTGGCTCTAG
This sequence comes from Macrotus californicus, assembly GCA_007922815.1. NCBI lineage: Eukaryota > Metazoa > Chordata > Mammalia > Chiroptera > Phyllostomidae > Macrotus > Macrotus californicus. The sequence goes on from VMDR010002583.1 coordinate 36,857, forward strand.
TCTCTTCCCCAACCAGTTTGTTCTGCTTGGGGCTGGCAAGTTAGTGCTCCTAATGTCCTACTATCAACAAATCCCTCTCAGACACAAAATATTTCAACAGCTCACCTGTTCCTGACAGATAAAATCCAAACTTTCTAAACTAGTTTTCAAGTCTTTCCACACTGACTCCAGCCTGCATGTCCACACTTATTTTTCACTGCTCACTCATGGAGTTCTGTATTCCAGAAAGATTCGTTTTAGAACACCCACTGTGTACTTCAACCACATTTTCCTGTACCAAGAGCACTGTCCTGGAAACTTCATTTGCCTATCTGCTTCTACATGTTATTAGAGATCCAGCATAATCCTGATCCCTCCATGAATTAACTCACTCATTCATTCAATAAACACTCATTGACTGTGCTAAGCACTGTGAAAATCGCTGAGGAGACAAAGATGAATAGACCAGACCCCACGCCCTCAATAAAAAAGACAGCCATGTAGTAGCAGATAACTATGCCTTGCAATAAATCCTACCTATGACTGAGATACAGAAAACATGCAATAAGACTGCCCCAATCCAGTCATTGCTCCCTATTCTTAATTCTTCCTCTTTTAAACTGATCATGTCCATTGGAAGCTCACCTATACTGCTTAGTACTGTTGGTAAAGTCTATCCTTTTAATTTTTATTTATTAATTTGAGGGAGGGAGAGAGAGCGAGATCAATTTGTTGTCCCACTTATTTCTGCATTTATTTGTTGATTCTTGTATGTGACCTGATTGGGGATCAAACCTGCAACCTTGGTGTATCTTGATGATGCTCTAACCAATTGAGCTACCCAGCCAGGGTGGTAAGTTCTTGGAGAGCAAAAATCTCTTAATCCTTTTGTGTCCCTCAGAATCCCCAGCACCATGGCTTGGAACATCAACAGTAATTAACTGATAGGTGGGCATGAGTGTAGTTGTATAATTGCCACTTTCAGTCATATGAATAAAACCTGGTCCTTCTGTAGAGTGGAGGGACCACCATGAAAAACAGCTCTCCCTAACATCTGACTCTGTAAGAACCCTTAGACCCATAGGGACACCAGTAGGCACCAGATTTGGGGATGTAACTTTGTATGTGGTGGCTTATCCCAGGTGCTATAGATTGTATAATAAGAAGTCAATGAATAATGAATGAGGGGGTTGGGGGTGAGGAGGGATTGAGAAAAAAAAAAAGAAGAGAAAGAACTCATGGACACAGACAACAGTGTGCTGTTGTGGGGGTGGGGGAGGGAGGGGTGGAGGTTAAAGAGGGTATAAAGGGGATAAATGGTAATGGAGAAAATACAATAATTTTTTTAAAAGAATAAAAGAATAATGAGTAAATAAAGGGAACTTAAATTTTAAAAAACTCTCAAATTGCTGCTTAGTCCTGTCCCCTGATCACCATCGTCATCCCCATATCTCCACCACCGACTGTGCCACCATCCCCAGTGAGCTTGCTGTGATTGTCAGTAACAGAACTTTTTTATCATGGGCCAAATCTGGTGGCATATACCATACACTTCTTATTAGTGACAATAATAGACACTGACTTCATACAGAAGGTGAAAGGACTCTCTTATAATTCAGTGCAAAGTAACACTATGAAGGTGCAGTTCAGCTATGAATAGGCACAGAACTAAAAGGGACTAGGTTTAAAATACTCAAGCTGTTGACACATAAGCCTTTTAAAATTATAAAATTGGGAATTTAGTAAGTATTAGAACATCTCTTGTTCAGGATTGGAGTAGGCCCATCACAGACAGAGCTGATAGATCTCCATATGAATGATATTAAACAAGAGGAGCCAAAGCACATTTTTGTGTCTGTAGACACATGGGTAAGACTGCTAAGAGGGAACAGGCCAGGCTGATCTCTGTCTATGTTCCTGCCTAGCCAGGATGGGTCTCAGGCTAACAAGCATGACAAATCAAATCTAAATTTCCTAGGGAAACTTCCAGTTACATATGGTGGATCAAACATATACATTGGTCTGTGCTCTCCACTGAAGACCCTCAAAAATGAGTAAAGAAGGCACCAACCAAAAAGGCAGAAAGCCAGAGAGGAGGTGGTGGCAGAGCAGAAAGGCAAACAAAATTTTGGAAGCTAGAATGCAGAAGTACAAGGAGTAACTGACTTTGCAGAAGCCACTAAAGCTGGCACCTGAGCCTGCAGTGGGGAAACCAGTAAGGAGCAAGGCAGTTCCTGCTGCAAAACCCTGCTACAGTTGGTGGTGTGGGAGGGACTGCAAACGGGAGGCAAGGAACATGGGGTTGGGGATCTTTTAAAGATAAAGGAATCTCCACAACCCCCACCTCCCTAAAAGTAGATGAAGGATTTTCTCTTTGGAGGTGTTGAACCAGAAAGGATCTGGGGACATCAGTTGGAATAAAGACGAGGCAGAAAGTGAGAAATAGGGGACTGAAGTGAAAGTCTGCATGCTGAGTGGTGAGTTTTCTAAACCCTCTTGCCCAAAACTCCAGTTGGCTCTCAGAACACTGGGAGCCAGCATTTTTTTCCTTTCCGGAGGGAATCTGGAGGATTCTTCTGTCATAAAATTGCCTGCAGACATTGACCACTGGATTTCCCCTAAGAACCATAGGTGGGTCCCCACCTGATTGTTGTACAGTAAAACCCACCAGTCAGAAAGCCCCACCTTGCACACAGCACTTATCACCAAAATTTTAGTGCTTTTCTTGCTTATTTATTTATGTATTTATTTTAGTGCCTCACTATTAAATATAATTAGACAACTGAAGCCCATTAGACATTTGAGGGAAGCTTCTAATGGAACAAGCAGAGTTTGAAACAAACACACTGAATATAAAAGGAACTCAAGAGAAAACAGACCAGAGCACAAGCAACTTAAAACACAACAAATAAACAAACTACAATTAGGAGATATGAGACAATGCTGAAGCCACAAAACAAGACCAGGAGGACATTAGAGAAAAAATGTTTGGAGAATGAGAAAAAATGCTGGGAGTTTACAAGTGTAAGAACAGAAGTAAAAGATGGAATAGAAGGGCTATAATATAAAGTTGAGGAAATTGCCAAAAAAATAGATTAAAAAAAAGAGATGGAAGACAAGAAAGAAAAGAAAATTAGAACAACCAACTAATAGGAATTCTACAAGTAGATAAAAGAGGAAGATGAAAATTATCAAATAAATGATACAAGAAAACTTCCTAGAGTAGAAGGGTATATGTTTTCAGATTGGAGCTGGAGAATCATGAACCTAAAAGGACTTTTCAGTAAGGCATGTCCTCAGCTGAAACAGCAGAAGCAGTTGCCTTGGGGGAACAGGATCGAGAAGGTGAGGTATGGGGCTGGGGACTGCTAGTTGTCATTATAAGCTTTGTTATACAATTAGACATTCTATATAGTGACATGTGTTACATTGACAGAAATAAAATTTGAATTAAAATTTGCTACTCAGAAGGAAACTCGGAATCAACATTGGAAAAAGGAAGCAAATATTAGGACTGGCTTAGCGATATTACTTGGCACATTGCCACCAGACAACTCTGAGATTTTACTCACGTTTCCCTCACCTCAGATACCTGCAGTTTGGCTTGAATAGGAGTGTAAGGTCTGAGTGCTCGCAGAGCATGATCAGTTGATATTAACTTGGGTTGTGATACTTAAAACCTGGGTTCAATCACAATAATTTGTAGTTTTGCCAGGGTTTGAGCTTGAAATGGCTGTGGTTTAAAGCTGCTGTGCAAGAAGGTAAGGGTCAGACAGTCTGTGATCTTTGAAGTCCCAGGCAAATAATTGAAATTGAGAATGTCAAATCAAGAATGTCAATAGTCTACTGCTATTTATAATATATATAGCATATATAATATTACATATGCATTATGGTTATACCTATTTAAAAATGTAGGCATATGGCCAATGCTACCTAGAAACACAGAAAATAAAGATGATTGTGTGTGGGTGAAAGAACTCTAAGTAAATATTGTAATAACTGTATGGTACCAGGTAGGTACTAGAAATATTGGGGGAACATTTTGTAAAGTATATGATTATCAAACCACTGTGCTGTATACCTGAAACTATTGCAAAATAATATTAATTGTAAAATAAATAAATAAAATTAAGTGGAAATGCAAGAAAACAAACAAACAAACCTAGGTTTGAGCATGTTCTGCCACTGAGGACTGGGTGGCATCAGCCATGTCCCTCATCTCTCTGGACCACAGTGTCCTCATATATAAAATTAGTAGGTGGCCAAGATCAGAAGTCACAAGTTGGCAGCCAAGAAACAAAATTTGGCCCCTAGATTTATTAGGTCTACATGGTGTTTTATAACATTAAAAACATTGAGATAGATCTGTCCTTTCTTTAAAATCCAGAAAATCCCTACAACAGTGAGCTGGCATTCCTTCCTGGCAACAACCCACTGGGATCAATGGGGCAAATACTGTTCAGGTGGTCACAGGCCCCTCCCTGTCTATCACCTGCTGAGCCCTGCTAGGTATTTGAGTTTGAGAACCTTGGGCTAGATGACTATTTTGGTCCCTTCAAAACCTAACATCTCATTTATCCCTTTGATCATTTGTTCATTAAATGGACTTTCATTGAACACTTTCTATATGCTGCTATGTTTGACACTGAGGACACAAAGATGAGTAAGACACAGCACTTGCTCTCAATGAGTTTGTCATCTATGGGGAGTGCTTAAAAATATTTACAACACTGAATATTTGCCAAAAGAGGTCAGTACCATGTGCAGTAGGGTCTCAGGAGATGGATCATTTCAAGGGAGAGATCAGGAATCTTCATAGAAGCTGCTGATCTTTGGGCTGGTTCTTGGAATGCATCAGATGGACAAAGTGGACAGCCAAGGTCTTGCATGTAGAACAACATGGACTAACCCATCATTCCTAGTGGTATATGATATTCTACCTGAAAACCTCAGGGACACTTTGAACCACTGACAAGAAAGCTAGGGATACAATATAATGCCATGGTATGTCAATGCCCTCCATCAAAGACCACCAGGAGCCAAGTGGTTTGTTCACTTACTGCAATGAAAGAGAACATGCGCCATGGCGAACCAGGAGGCACCTCAGCAAGAGGGCTTAGAAAGGACTTGAATTTGTGTCAAGTGATGGGGGAGGGTTTGAGGAAATGGGACTTGGCTTGCATTGTATACTATCAGGAAGTAGGGTAGACCTTTGACTGGGTACCTGCATACATCATCTTTTCTAGAAGATGAGAAGAGTATAGCAAGGTCATAGCTATAATCAGCAGTTACTCCTTCAGCCAGATAGAGGGATGTTCGGTCCTTTTTTGGTTTGAACAATGTTCTTGTTATTGATTGCATCCAGATGTGATTAAGGGGAGGCTTGTTTTGTTTAGATGCGTCATGGTCACAGAGTGGCCTTGTCTGGGGCTGGTACTCTGTGAAATTGCTTATGTTCAACAGGAGATCACCAAGGCCCAGCTGCGAGTGCCAGGCCAGCTTCTGACGTCAGAGGCAGCTTTTCTGTTAGTGTTGTTGAACATTCAGAGGCTGAAAAGCCTTCTCTCAATTCCTCTCTAATTCTCTGAATTCACATTAAGTTCAAGCAGACTTATTTGTCCAATGCTGAAGGACTGTGTGTAGCAGCTCTGTATTGCTCCTCTTCTTGGAAAATACTCCTGGTCAGTCCTGACCTTGTCCAGGCCCCGGGATAACACAACTAGATCTGCCCACACCTCTTCTGCTTATTTTGATTGATGGAGATAAACAATTCCTTTCTGCATAAACATAGAGCTTCTGTCTTGTTACTAGTTCCCTTAAAAGCATTTTTTATATCAAAATTTTTTTACATTTAATATCAATCCATGAACGCAAGGCTCTCAGAGATGGGGATGTCTAATTAGTCTCCTTATCACCACTTTCCCCTGAGCCTAGTTCATCTTCTCAGAGTCATTGTCTAAAATTTCTGTTTTATGCCAGTTCCCTCCTGTCCCCCTCCTAGAGAGAGAGCACACTCCTTATTATAACACCCAAGGTCCTTGGCAGTGCAGCCCCAGCCTACCTGTCCCAGCAGTGTCACCTCCCACAAGACTGTAGGCCATCCCCCCACACCCAGGAACTTCCCCAGCCACTCTTCCCTGTCTGCTTTCCCTGGCTAGAATTCATTTTTGATGAGCAGTAGAGTTAACTCCCTTTCTCTCTTTACGACACTTATTTTTTACATTTCTAGGTCTGTGCATGTCATGTTGGGCTGGGATTTTGACTTGTCTCTACGGAAGGTGTTATGTCTTGATATTCCTGGTGCCCAGCACATAGTACTTGCTCCAAGAATGTATAAAAGAAAGTGTGTGTGTGTGTGTACACAGAGGGTCCTTTTAAATTCATTATCCTGTGGAAGCCCTTGACCTGGATTAAAACAACTCCAGTGCATGGGAACATCACTCGCTTCCGAGGTGGCCTTTATAACTTTTAATAGTTTTGTAAGAAAGTTCTTCCTTATATCAGTCCAAGATTTTCTCTCTCCCAAATCTAACTCCCTTTCAAGCATTTGAAGTCAGAATTTATGTCCTTTTTGTCTTCTCTTCCTGGGGAAGACACTAGGGTTTTCACTATGCTGGTCATTCCTCTGGACACGTTCCAGTTGGTCTATGTCCTTCTTAAAACACGAGGACCATCAGCTTTTTTTATTTTAGCCTAAGATCCCTTTAGAATCAGGAGTGTTTGACCCATAGCCTACAGGCTGTGTGCAGCGACCCGGGATGGCTAGGAATGCGGCCCAACACAAAATTGTAAATTTACTTAAAACATTATGAGATTTTTTTTTGTTTTCATTAGTGTTCATGTACTTAATGTGTGGCCCAAGATACCTCTTCTTCTTCCAGTGTGGCCCAGGGATGCCAAAAGGTTGTACACCCCTGCTTTAGGTTATTTGGTCCCATTGCCAATGAGTTTAGAGTCAATTCAAACCCTTTGCCTTTTGAGATTTTTATCTGTTTTGTAAGTGCTGCGGCTAATTCATGCCTCTCTCATCTTAACTTGCACAATTGATTTTTTGGAACCATGGGTAGAACCTTGCATTCATCCCAATTATGTTTCATCTTGTTATATTTAGTCCATTATCTCATTTTGGGCAAGTACTTGTTGCATCCCAGTTCTTATCCTAATTGGCAATATCTGCAAGGTTTTTGATCATGCTCTCTCTGTCATCTTCCAAGTTGATATAAATGCTAAACAGGACTGCGTTATGGTCAGAGCCCTGTGGCTAACCAGCCCTCACTCCTTTTCCAACCTCCATATTTTCTTTCTCTCTTACATTCTTTCCTGTCTCGTTCCAGAAAGAATGCAAAACAGCTGCTCCCTAGGGCTTAATAAAACAAACTCCTTCCAAGATGCCATGCCTCCAAATCAGTACCCTTTTAAGATAGTCATTTAACTGGTTAGATTTCATCTAATGTCCTGGCATCACACTCATTGTTTTCTCTTGTCCACAGGATACAATAAAAGGTAATCCCTCCCTAATTCCAGATTGATTAGGCCTATCAAATTTCTATCCAAAAAAAAGTGTTTTTTTGGTTTTTTTTTTTTGCAATTTGTTCTGAAGACCTAGAGGCCAATTTCTTCTAGGACCTCACAGTCCATCCCTTCAGTGATCTTCTTGGAAATGCTCCTGGTCAGTCCTGACCCTGTCCTGGACCAGGGCTTCATGACCTGGGATGTTCTAGATTTTTCTTTGGAACAGACAAGCTCTTCTCTTTTTGACAACCCCAATGACATTTATTCATTTCCTGTCTCGCAAAACATGGAAAGGAAAATATTGGTATCTGTTGAGCATGCAAATGTAGTAGTGGCATTTCTTAAAGTTTTTGTTTTAATTTTTTAAAAAGGAAGTCTAATTTCAGCTGGGAGACTCCATGATTTTAAGGCACCTCATGAGGAACACACCAAGTGCAGATTTAAGACACTGAATATAGTTCAGTGAAGATCTTAGGCTCCCTAAACCTGCCTAGAGTTGCTTTGAGGTTTCTCTTCTTCCCTTCATTCTTCCCTGTTATAACTAAGCTTTGAGGAGGTCACTGAGCACTTTGGTGAACTGGATAGTCTAGTTCAGGGAATAGGAACTGGATGGTCTATTTCAGGGAGTAGGGCCTGAGAATCATAAATGATTCTAATCAATGATCTTGAGTCAGCCTTTCCGTCAGTGGAATATATTTTAGGACATTTAAAATCTGAGCCTGAAGATCCTATTCTAACCAAAACCTATACCAATGTATAGAATAAATGGCAATGAATTAACTAAGAGAATTTGACCCTCCTCTCCCAAAAGCCTCATGGGTTACTGGTCAATTCTAATCTTTCTTCTAGGAAAAAAAAATACCCAACAAATTCTAACATTAATAATAGAGGTAAAGACTATGCTGAAATTGGAAAGCCTTATAGAATTTTGGGGTTTAGCAAAAAGACCTGAAGCACTTCTCTCAAAGTCAGTTCCGTTATCACTTCCATGAGAAACCTTCAGAGGACTCTCCCCCAGCTAGGTTGGTCCCCAAGACATACTGGGCACATCTCTATCACTGCCCTTCCACAGAATTTTGAAACAATCTTTGCACATGTTTGTTTGTCCACACCGCACCTTGGTTTTGGCAAAGGACAGGAACTTCCTTACTCATCCCAGTGCCGCTAGTGCCTAGCACGGTGCCTGGTGAGGAGCAAAGGTTCAGGAAATATCTGCTAAGCTTAATAAAGCAATTTCTCAAGTCTTTTAATTTCATAATGTCCACTGTACATTTTGCTCAACTCACCCTCTCCCTTAATTTTAAAGGCCACAGGAAATTTAATACATTATTTCAGATTCATGAACACTTTGCTCATTACATTAGTCTTGTTAAAGGAGTACATTATTTTTGAAATCTCGTTAGAAGAGAGCGATCTGTAGCTGTTGGAAATTTCCCATTGATTGCTGGAGCTTGTGAGGACAGGGACACGCCATACCTTCGGCTTTCTTAGACTCCAGAGTGTTGATGAGGAGCAAAAACTTGGGACATCATCTCATCAAACCCCTGAGTTTGAGGAACAAAAACTCAAGCTCGGAGAAGTAGAAGGACACATAGTGAGTAAGTAGCAGAGCCAGGACTAGAACTCTAGCACCGTGAGCCTAGTGACCTTCTCATGACCTTTCCTCTGCCCCCTCTCCCCCACCAATCCCATGAGATCTGCTCACTGGACCTTTGGCTTCTCCATCCCCTTCAGGTAAACTGTGTCCCCTTGCTTAGGCCAGCAGCTAAGTGTCCATACGTGGAGTGGGGCTGGGACAGGCCCCCCACTGAGGAGCAGCCTACACTGGTCACTGAAGGGTGTGCGGCCTAAAAGGCAAACAAGTGAGACATTGCTTGGCATCAGCTACCCTGGCAGTAACTAGTTCACTGCATGTACTAATTGTGGCACCTAAAGGGTCCTGTTATCAACCTTGTGAAGGATGACTCACTATTATTCTTCCACAAATGGATGAGGAAACAGGCTCAGACATGGCAGGTGGGATTTTTTTGAAATCAGAAAGGCACCGATTTGCTGTTGTAAGGGTTGGGCAGTTGGTGGGATGGGGCCCTCATGGCCTGGAGGGAGTTAAGGTAAATGCTGCTCCAAGAAGCCCTCTCTAGAGCAGGCAGATGGGGATGCCAGAGGAACAGGGGCCCTTGACAGGGCTCTCCTGGGCCGCTGGCACACTCTGAGGGCAAGCACCACAGGCAGGGGTCCTTCCCCTAATGAGCTGGCCAGGCACGCATCAGCTTTAGGCTTTATTCCAGTTAAACATCTTCCATCGAAGGAAAGAAGCACCCTGGCACTCTTGCCTCCTATGGGCAATGACCCAGCCATGGGGGAAGCAGGTGGCGGGGAGGTCCCCTAGGTGCAAGGGGTGTCTAAGCAGAGACTGAAGGCAGACATCATATAAAACTGCCTTACGGTAGGCCCTTTTACAATCCGCTGTCCTCCGACCTGGGTGCCCAGTGAGAAGGCCAGACCTACACAGGCAGTTTCTGAGGACGGAAAAGTCCAAGACTTCTTTAGTTTCCCACCTCCACTAGCCCGATGAACAAAAGCAACCACAGCCCCTCATCAGTAAGGATCTTCCAAACTGCAGACTCAGAGGTGACAACAAGTTATATGCCCAGAGTTCAAGGGGAAAGCACAACTTTTCAAAGAAACTCTATCTTCTTAGTGGGAGGCGAGAAGGTTGAAAGTCTGAATTTAAGAATTTGTCACAAAAGCAATTACATCACTGAAATATTTAAATAATTCAGTCAGGCTTCCTCTCTTCCTATTTGCTGAACCTGATTTATTTATTTTTCGGTAGTCAAATAAGAATAAATATCACCAGTAGTGGGAATAGATGTCTAAAAAACAAACTCAAAAATGTTTTTCTTATATGAAAATGGCTGTGCACAGTACTAAACAGCTTCCATATCAATATTTCTTTGTTTATGGTTTGCTTTAAATGCCACAAAGATCATACAAGAAAACAAAAATGTTAAACATGTAAAATGCACTTTTTAAGGGTTTCTCAATGGAGGTTTTTCAATAATAAATTCTAACATCCCAGGCTCACGTTTCACTTTGTTAAATACTACTACAAACTCTTATTGCAGAATTAGGGCACAACCCATGGCT
>VMDR010002583.1:52500-88591 GCA_007922815.1 Macrotus californicus
AAAAGACCCCAGCCTCTGCAGTCTTGAGAAAGAAGAACAAAGTTGGAGGGATCATACTATCTGACATCAAACTGAACTACAAGGCCATGGTAATCAAAACAGCCTGGTACAGGCATCAGACAGGCACATAGGTCAATGTAACAGAACAGAGAGCCCAGAAATAAGCCCACAGATTAATGGTCGATTAATATTTGACAAAGGAAGCAAGAACATACAATGGGGTAAAGACAGTCTCTTCAATAAATGGTGTTGGGAAAATTAGACAGATACATGAAAAAAAATGAAACTAGACCACCAACTTACACCACACATATGAATATACTCAAAATGCATTAAAGACTTAAATGTAAGTCATGAAACCATGAAAACCCTAGAAGAAAAAATAGGCAGTAAAATCTCAGACATTTCACGTAACAATATTTTTTTCTGATATAGCTCAGGCAAGGGAAAAAGAGGAAAAAATAAACAAATGGGACTACATCAAACTAAAATGCTTTTGTACAGCAAAAAAAAAAAACCCATCAACAAAATTAAGTCAACCGACTGAATGGGAGAACATATTTGCCAATGATACATCGATAAGGAGTTAATTTCTAACATATATAAAGAACTTATACAACTCAACACCAAGAAAACAAACAATACAATTAAAAAATGGGTGAAGGACCTGAATAGACACTTCTCCAAAGAGGATATACAATAGACATATGAAAAGATGCTCAATGTCACTAGTAGTCAGAAAAATGCAAATTAAAACCCCAACAAGATATCACCTCACACCGGTCAGAATGGCTATCACCAATAAATCAACAAACAACAAGTGCTGGTGAGGATGTGGAAAAAAGGGAACCCTAGTGCACTGTTGGTGGGAATGCAGACTGGTGCAGCCACTGTAGAAAACAGTATGAGGTTTCCTCAAAAAACTAAAAATAGAACTGCCTTTTGACCCAGCAATTCCACGTCTGGGAATATATCTGAAGAAACCCAAAACACTAATTCAGAAGAATATATGCACCTCTGTTCATTGCAGCGTTGTTTACAATCACCAAGATCTGGAAGCAGCCCAAGCACCCATCACTACATGAGTGGATAAAAATGCTGTGGGACATTTACACAATGGAATACTACTCAGCCACAAAAAAGAATAAAATTTTACCTTGTGCAACAACTTGGATGGACCTGGAGAGTATTATGCTTAAATGAAATCAGCCAGTCAGAGAAAGACAAATATATGATCTCACTTATATGTGGAAACTAATGAACAAAACAATTTAACAAACAAAACAGAAACGAAAACATAGATACATACAACAGACAGACAGCTGACAGAGGGGAGGAAGTGAGGGGTTGGGTGAAAAAAGGTGAAGGGATTTTAGAAAAAGAAAAGCAGAGTCTCAAAGAGATATTGGCACACCATGTCCATGGCAGTGTTACTCATAACAGCCACCAGTTAGGACCAACACAGGTGTCCATCCGCAGACGAAAGGATAAGGTGGTGTATTTCAATATACAGTGAAATATTATTCTGCCTTATAAGGAGAGAAATTCTGATATGTGCTACAAATTGGATGAAGCTTGAGGACATTATGTTAAGGGAAATAAACCAGTCACAAGAGAGAAATACTATATGATTCTATTTAGGGGAGGTACCTAGAGCAGCCCAATTCATAGAAAGAGCAAGCAGAAGGCTTGTTGCCAGGGGATGGGGGAAGGAAGAAATGTGGGCTTGTTGTTTAATGGGCTTCGAGTTTGGGCCTTATAAAATGAAAAAGTTGCAGAGATTGGCTGTGTAGCAATCTGAACATATCTAACACTACTAAACTGTACACTTAAAAATGGTTAAGACGGTAAGTTTTATGTTATATTTTCCCACAATTAAAAAAGTGAAAATTAAAATGTCCCTCCCTCCCTCTCACCTTCCCTGCCTCCCTTTCTTCCTTTCTTCAGGATTTCTTCAGGATACAAGAAGCCTGACTCTCCTGCCCACCCCCCATGCCCACACATTCTGGAGCAGAACACACCAAAAGTTTCCGAAGGTTCCTACTGGTTTCACAGGTAGAACAAACACAATGGCTGCTACCACCAGACCCCTCGTGGCTGAGCCGAAACCTGGGAGCCCATGCCCGCAGCGGCGTGGCACCATCGCACCATCGCAGCCAGAGCCAGATAATTGGCAGCAGCAGGGTTTTCTGCTGGAAGCCACCCATTTCCATCAGTGCAGTGGGCTCGAGCACAAAACGCTGTCTACTAGCACACGGGGTGGTGGAGACTCAGGAAAACAGTCATCAGAGAGAGGGAGCCAGTGAGAGGCACAGGGCAAGTAATATCCGGGAAGAATGACCAGACAGGCTTTACCACCTTTATAAAATATGAACAACTGTATTGATCTGAGAAAAAAAAAAACCCTCACCCTTTTAAAGCCTTTTCTAAATTGAGATGATAGCACTGTTATGCATTAAAAGATGTTATCAGTCCCAAAGAGCAAGTATGGCCTTATACCAACTAATATCTGCTAAAATATACCTGACTGCATTGGAAATGTTGCAGCAGATTGGTATAGCCAAGAATAATGAACCGCTGCACCCCATTGAAATGTAATTACACAGCCCTCTTGTTCTTAAACCTATAAGGTGAAAGAAAGATGAATAGTGAAAGTAAAAACCGCTGACCCTTCAAACTTTAATTTACGTTATGCATTCGCTCGCCCTTCTGATAGGTTTTAGAAAGGTCATAATTTAGGGTATTTTGCAGTTGATAAATGATCTGTATGTTTGTGTTCACACACACCGATTGATTTGTTATAGCCAAAATATTGTTTCTATAACAACCCAAGGGCCTTTAACTAGACAAACAGCAAACTGGCATCCGAGGGGAGCCAAAGGGAAATCTGGGCCTGCCTAGAAGGGGATAGCCTTTGCCCAGGGACTGCAGGATGATGGAGTGGAGAGCATGGGTGAGGACGCAGGGGCAAAATTGTGGGAGGAGGAGGTGGTGACCAGAGCAGATGGAGAGGTGGCTTTGGTTCTTGGCAGACCCGTGGTTGCGGTCTCTTCAAATCCTCTCAGGCCAGCATGGGTGGCTTCCACCGAAGCTGAAGCAAGTCTTGTCAAGACTTTCAAGTTAAGCTCCCTTTGGTGCAAAGTAAGCCAGCAGGGTTGTTAGGGCAATTTTCCCGCCTTTCCAGCCTTGGAAGAGGCTCCTGTTTCCGGGCCCAGTTGATGCATTATGCATCAGGGCTGCCTGCAACTGACAGCCCCTCAGCCAACGTCGACTTGAAAAGCAATGGTGCTAATCAAAGCCGACACATTTGAATGTCCAGACACACACACAGAGAAATTTACTAATCAAAAAGTGTATTTCCTAGGGCTGTCTCCAGAGAAATCCGCGGGAAGAAATTGGAATAATTTATTAGCTTACAAGTTTTCGTTGACAGTTAGCCCAAAGCTATTTATCTCTGTAATAGAGAACGTCTCCAATGTGGCAAAATTGACCAAATCAAACAGCTTTGATCAGAAAATGAATCTGGCAAGCCTGCCTGTCGGAGGGTCCCAGGAGAAAGGGGGGAAACAAACAAAAAGATTTAACAAGTGGTCAGTAGGAGAAAGAGAGCAAGGGAAAGGTATTTGGGAGAAGAAAAGAGCAAAGGGAGCAGGAGGCAGAAAAAGAATTTTGCAAAGCTACAGCCCCGGCTCTGGGATGAATTGTTGAAGAAATAAATGGTGTTTCACATGATAACATTTAACATGGTGCTTATGCATTATCTGAGCCCTGCAGCCCCAACTGAGATGTGATTTTTACGGTAACATGATGATGACAAACAGCGGAGGGAAGGAGCTGGCTGGTGGCAGTGAGGAAATAAGCACAGGAAAGCCCAGAGAAATGGCTCTAGGTTCTCTCAGCCCCCCAAATGAGCTTTAGCCCATTTCTAGAAGGTCTTGGTGATATGGATTCTACCCAGTCTGCCTCAGGGTGTATAAGGTGCTTGCCCATGAAGTATCAAGTTGGGTGAAGGGCACTGTAACCATGTGTGAGTCCAAGGGTAAGGTTCACCCAAGGCTCCTCTCTATCTGTCATGGGTAGTGTCAGGGAGAGCGTAGTGGGAGAGACCTGCGTGCTGGGAGAGCACACCATTGCTTTCTACCTAATCTCTTCTTCCAGAAGGTGTACACGCTGCTCTCACAGAGAGCACCAAATACAGCGTTCAAGCCTAGCAGTAGATGGATGGATAGATACCAGGGGAGAACACTCAAATCATTACAGAATTACTTTACGTATTACAGTGGGTCTCTCTATCACCCAGGTTGACCAACTACCACCTTCCAACCCAGATATTTCTGTCACAAGCAGCACTCCTCTGCTAACTCCCACGTGCACTCATTGGCAAGGCGGTTGACGTGTTCAACAGTCAAATGATTTGGAGGATGCTCCAGCAGCCAACCTCTTTGTTCCCAGAATAAGGGCTGAAAACCATCATCAACATCGCCACTCACTTTGTTCTTAAGAAGAGGTTTGTTATTAAAATGCATTGGAAAATCATGGTGAAATGTTGGCAGAAGCATTTGTCAATAAAGAAAGATGCTAAACTCTGGAGAAATGCTTTTGACACAGCACCCCCTGGGTTAGAATTGTTTAATGAGGACATTGATGGAGGCTTGCGATGGCCACGCAGACTTGAAAGGGAGCGCCAGCTCTGAAGTCTGAGGACCTCTGGGATGCTGTGACTTCTGTCTCAGGATGCCCTTTCCTTCTCTGTGTAAACCATATGCTTTGGCCTGGATGATTATGACTATTACCTGCATAGCAGGGCTTGTTATGGGAATCAAGAGAAACAATGACTAGAAAGCACTTAGGAAAATGTTGGGTTGGCCAAAAGGTTTGTTTGGTTTTAAGCAAAAACAAAAGATACATTTTTCATTTTCACCAATAACTGTAGTGAACAACATTCACCATTTTGTCCCACTACCTTCTGCCATCTTTCAGGCAATGGCATAATGCCATCTTCCCCAAACTTTTCTTCTTTTTGAGCAAAGAACTGCTCCAGGTTCCTTTTGCAATCCTCCAGGAAATTGAAACTTTTTCCATTAAGAGAATTTTGTAAAAACCAAAATAAATGGAAATCCAAAGTTGCAATGTCTAGTGAATATGGTAGACGAATCAGAACTTCCCACCCAAGCTGTGACAGTTTCTGCCTGGTCACCAAAGAAACGTGCAGTCTTTCATTATCCTGATGGATGATTATGCATTTTGTGTTGCCTAATTCTGGACATTTTTGTCGAGTGCTGCTTTCAGTTGGTCTAATTGGGAGCAGTACTTGTGGGAATTAATCATTTGGGTTTCCGGAAGGAGCTCATAATACAGGACTCTCTTCCAATCCCACCATGTACACAACATCACCTTCTTTGGGTGAAGACGGCCTTTGGTGTGGTTGCTGCTGGTTCATTTCGCTTGCCCCATGATCTCTCCCATCCCACATTATTGCAAAGTATCCACTTTTCATCACCTGTCACAATTTGTTTTAAAAACAGAACGTTTTCATTATGTTTCAGTAGAGAATCACATGTGGAAATATGGTCAAGAAGGTTTTTTTTGCTTAACTTATGTGAAACCCAAACTCAAAGTGATTAACATAATCAACCTGGTGCAAATGATTTTCAGCACTTGATTTGGATATTTTGAGTATGTCGGTTGTCTCCCTCATGGTATAACGTTGATTGTTTTCAATGTCTTGATTTGATCGCTGTCAATTTCAACTGGTCTACCTGACTGTGGAACGTCATCCAACAAGAAATCTCCAGCATGAAACTTTGTAAACCATTTTTGACATGTTTGATCAGCTACAGCACCTTCTCCTTACACTGTACAAATCTTTTTTTTTTTGCATTTCAGTTGAGTTTTTACCTTTTCTTTACTTTTATTTTTTAAAAGATTTTATTTATTTATTTTTTTAGAGAGGGGAAGGGAGGGAAAAGAGAGGGAGAGAAACATCAATGTGTGTTGCCTCTCACATGCCCCCTGCTGGGGAGCTGGCTTGCAACCCAGGCATGTGCCCTGACTGGGAATCGAACCAATGACCCTTTGGTTTACAGGCCGACACTTAATCCACTGAGCCACACAGGCCAGAGCCATTTTTACCTTTCTTAAAATAACAAAGTGTAATATGTGGGAAATGTTGCTTATTCCTTTCCATCTCCAATATTAAAACGGCTATACAAAAATTCACCAATTTTGAGAAGTTTCTTAAAAAATGCATGTTTATATAATAGCTGTCACAACACAATCTAGGAAAATTGTTTCGGATGATGTTAAAGACAACTAAGCACTATTAGAGCCATCTTACAGAAAAAAACAGAATGAACTTTTTGGCCAACCCACCCCATAATTCAAGTCCTGCACTAATGCTAAGGGTTGTCACCACTGTTCAGTCATGGGAAAAGGAGGATGACCAGCAATTTGTTTGGTCAATGAAGTCCAATCTGATTGAGGAAGGGCAATGTCCGCAGACTGAGCTGCACACCCCGAGAGCTGGCCTCCCAGTCACAATTCTGGGTGCTTTCCCTAGTAATAGGCATCACATCTTTTTTATCTGTCTTCACAGAACTGAGCCACAATCTCACAAGACAGGGCTGGCCAAATACCCGATGCTTCTATAATCTGTCTCCTTCAGGTTACGTGCCCTTCCTCAGACATTTGGGGGAAAGATACAGCTTTAAATCTTTTCAGGTTCCCAATTCAGGTTAAAGTCCCCATGTCTGATCCATATGTCTGTGTATTCATAGAGCTATAACCCCTGACTAATTGAGTGCTAAAGGTAGATCAGCAATTTTGCTTGATCAACCAAGTCCAAATTAATCTGCTCTGTAAGAGGACTTTAGTGGACAGTATCTGAAAGTGAAAGTATTTCTAAACCATTCAAACAAAGACAATTCATGAGAATGTGTTGATAATTTAGAGGAGCTCAGGGGAAATAACGCTGTGGCCAGTCCTGAGTTTGTTTCTATGATGACAAATAAGGCAGCTTAGCTTTATCTGACTAAAGTTTGCAGTCTGTATTGGGCAGGATAAGGGGTTAGCTTGGGCGTTTGGATCAGGTCCTCCTGTGAATGCATCAGAATTGTTTCTCATTTACAAGAATTACATTTTAATACTCACCCTGATGTCGTGACAGCCATACACCATGGATTTGCCCAGTTGTTCTCAGAGCAGCTTCCCTTGGAGCTAAGCAATCACACCTCTGATGCACGTTTTACGCTCTGCCTGGGAGCTGGAGCAGCACGCGGCCTTCTGTTGCATCCACAAGTCGCTGTGCACCCCCCCATCTTGCCTGACTGGGGCCCCTGCAGTGCTGTTGTGTGCTCTTCTCTCTGGTAACACAGAGCAGCGAAGAAGTTCTGTTCAGTGGTGTTGTGTGATGTGCTGGGAACATGCCAGGAAGCCCCTACCAAGAGTCAGGTCCAAAATGGGTTAAAAAGATGCAGGATTCCTTAAGCAGATTTCTGCCTCCTCCACCTTGAAATGTTCTAACATGTGCAAAAGCCACTGGTTATGCAACTTAGACTATTTAATGGTCCCTAATGTGAATTATAATTTTCCCTCTCATGTAACTGATAGTCTAATATGAATGAAGGCTTCAAGAGTTCATGACAGAAAGACTTCAAACCTATTTCTCAAGATATTCCTGAAATCCTGTCCATGTAATTAATTCTGTCAAATCTTCACTTAAGCAGGAAACAAACTGTCTTAGGAACCAAATACTCAAATGAGCAATGCAGGAACTTCCATCTTTAATTCTGAGGTTCTGATAATGATGTTTTTTCTTTAAAACTGCTTTAATGCTACCTACTCTTTCATGTATAGCTAGGAGAAAGGGTTTGAGAAAGTAAGGAAGGTGTGAGTGGGAGAGGACCAAACAATGATTTGGAAAGCTGCTGTCCTTAGAAAAAACTATGATTTTTTTTCAAAAATCCATCCAACCATAGAAGTAGGTTAAGACGAGAATTTGTAGCATTTTCCTCTGCTTAAAGCTGAAGTAGAAGTTACAAGTGGCATTCTCAGTGTCCTGATCTCCCCTTGCAAACCTTGCCTGTGTGCACATATGTACAAATATGTGTGTATGTATTATATGTACACACACATATATAATATATTCCACCAAAACTTCAACTGGATTTCAGGTGTTCAAATTTCTTTTGATCTTAAAAATTCTACTATAAAGCCATTAAATTAATCAAAATGTTTCAATGGCTCATATTAGCTTTAATTATATAACTGTGTAGTTAGTAAGAAATAAATGTATGTGGATAAAAATCTCACTGAAAGAAAGAAAATGCCCATTCTAACGCATGGCACAGGTGAGAATGCAGATAAATACCATAGGAAAACTTACTTCTGCCTTCTTGATGAGGTTAATAGACATTCCTAAACATGTCAGGAATATTTCTCATAAATATGACTATAGTTCAGGAGGCTGGACGTAGGATCAGGGAATTCTTGCTAGAGAATTCAGTTTCACAGTTTAATTCATTAATAACAATGTTCTGAATAGAAGAAGTCTACCTCCAAACCTTGCTTTTGAGACTTTAAATGAAGCATCTTTCAAAAACTTTGTTCACAAAGAGAATCTTCCAGTTACTTCCACTCTACTATCCAGAGGAAAAAAAATATTAATGTACTAGTTCTGTTCAATCATCACCCCTCTCCAGTTTCATCATTTTATTTTTATTGTAACATTTTTGTGTGTCCATCAGAAATTGAAAAGGTCTATTCTAATTCCTTCTTGGTTCTATTAAGAGATCCTGCGTTTAAAGGACCCTAAACTTACAGGCTTTCAGGCCCCATGAGATTCTGTACAACATAACTCCTTCAAGGAAGCCTGAGGTATTGAAAAAAGACTGAACAGAGAAGTTTTAGGGTTTTCTTTGTTTATTTGTCTGTTTTCATCTATGGACAGGACTCAATCAGTGGAATCAATCAACAAACATTTTTTCCCTAACATTTTTGAGCTGTACTATTTTAATCTACCTCAGATAACTGATGCTCACAACAATCCTACTAGGCTGAAATTGTCATCCCTACCTTATAGATAAAGAAACTGAAGCTCAGGAGGATTCAGACATATGCCCAGGGTCATACTGTCAAGCCTGAGAGAGCTTTAATGGGAACCCAGATCTCTCTGACCCTACTCTGCCATTGTCCTGATGGAACAGAAAAGAGGTCCTGGTTTATTCTTAAATTACAGATGTAGCCCCACTCTTTGCTATGGTCACAAATACTCACCTTTACCTTGGTCCATCCCATCAGGTGTGAACCTATAATAGTCAGAATGGGCTAGTTATGCTATGAACCAAAGTCTTGCTCATACTATTACACATATTGGAGGCTGACAGTCTGAGAGGCTCTGTATCCTGTGTCACCTAGGGACTCATGCAGACAGAGACTCTACCATCTTTTTAAGTCAATGTCCTAATACAAGGCTTCGGGATTCAATACAGCAAGGAAAGAGAGCATGGGAAATCACAACATGGCTCTTAAATGCTATTGTCCAGAAGTGACATAACTCCAGCCACATTTCATTGGCCAAAGCAAGTCAGATGGCCACACTCAACTTCAGGCCAGTCCTCCCATATGCCTGGAAGAAGAAGAAAAGCAGAAACTTGAGTGAGCTCTAGCCATGTCTACAACAGTACTATTGGTCCTAGGAAGCACTGGGCAGAGAGTCCAGGGCCTTATTCCTAGTACTGGCTCTGCCATTTGATAAGCTCTGTGACCTTGTCCACACCTCTTACCCCACTGGCCATCCACGTCCTCCTCTGTAAGTGAAGGTTCGCAGTAGACGGTCACCTCTATGATTCTGTACCCGAATGTTTCCATTATTTTTGCCAGACCTCAGAGCCCACATGCTTGGGAGTAGATCAGTGGGATCATCTCCAACTAGAGCTCAGGGTTCAGGGAAGATTCTGCAGAGCATTGTGAAAACAGACTCATTGATGCATATAATAGGAAAGCACCAGAGTCAGCCCGTACTTAGAGTTTTGAGACAGTCCACATGAGAATGAATATGCCTGAGATGCCGTGTCACAAAATATACTTTAAGTCACTTTGACAAACACTTTTTAGTTTTAACTGCTTGTGACAGTAGCTCATCATTTACTTGAAAATGTGCCCCATATATAGGTATTTCCCATTTTATGGCATAGATGTGTTTCTAAAACAAAAAGTGGTGGACAAACTAAATTTTAAAAATACAGAATCACCGCTGGAGTTATGGTAAAACATATTAGTCAAAGGAATCCAATGACAAAAGTCTAAGAAAGGGTAAAAAGGTCATTTTTAGTTTCAGTTTTTCTGTAAGACGTTCCTTGACAACATCCCGTGTTTCTGACACAGCGCACAGAGTACAAAGACAGTCAACGATATTTAGGAGTAAATGGATAAAACTCAGCTGTTCACCTGTGGTTGATTTGCATTTTGATGAAATAATAACAATACCTTGCATTTGTATAGCACTTGCCCATTATAAAGCCTCACCTTTACCTTTGACAGGCGTAGAAAGCATTAACTTCTCTCAGACTAGAATTCTGATTGTGGTTTGTTTCTTGGTAGCTGTGGGCTTGGACACATTACTTCACCTCTTGGAAATCCACCCCACCCCTCATCTGTGAAATAAGAGTGATGCCAGCTTCTCAGGATTGTTGAAAGAGTGCAAGGAGATCTGTACGGTAACATGTCTAATAGAGGACCTCACATGGAGAAGATGCTTAATAAATGGTGCTTTCTCTCCCTTTTCTGTGAGGCAGGAGGAGTTATCATTACCCTTATTCCACAGATGAGAGAGCTGAGGCCCAGAGGGATAATGTGGCTTGTCCATTGCCTCATAAATACAGGATTGGAGCCCTGAGTCACACCATGCTCTCTCTTGCACACCACCTCACCAGCCCACACAGGTAGGCAATGGCTGCATGGCAGATAGTTGTACAGCACATGCGTATCACTTGACTTTGGGCTGATGTGTTGTCTTGTATATATTGTTTTATGTGAGTTTGTCTTTCCTTTCTGCCTAGGCTGGTCATTCCCTGATAGCCTTGTGCCTCTATAGCACCTGACTCAGGGGTGGGTACTCAATAAATGCTTATCCACTAGCCAACTTTCAAATTCCTGCAAATCCACCCAACTAACAAGGACACAGTAGCACATTTAACAATTAAGAGAAGAACTTGGTTTTCAGGAACTTTAACATCTAAGGTTGACAATTACAAAGGGCATAATAATTCATTTTAGGATACAATAGGAAAATAATAATGCTATTTAATATACTGAGATCATTAAGTGATCTTATTGGTGGAGACAACCTGCCCCTCCCCTTTCATGTGGCTCTTGATAGTTAAGACCTGACTTGTGTGGATTCTTCAACAGATACAGACTGAGCACCTACTAGGTGGCAGTCCCAGACCTATAATCCAGGTTATAATGATGAACAGGCGTAATCCATGACCTCATGGAAGCTATGGGGAGAGAATACTGTCAACAAGTAAATAAATATATAAACTATTTATAATTATGAGTTGTAATAAATACAATAAAGGGAAAATGAGGAAATAAGAGAAAGTACAACTGGAGGGTCTAATTTAAATTAAGAGGTTGAGGAAAGCCTCTATGAAGAAGTGAAAATTACACTGAGACCTGACAAAAACTGGTAGAAATCAGTCAGGTAAAAGGTAAGAGACAGAGCATCCCAGGCAGAGTGGAGGCCTGAGGCTGGGGAGAGCTTGGAATGGAAATGAGGTCTGGAAGCCGGAGCGAAGAGAACAGAACAGAGGCATAAGAGGAGAGGGGGAGTGGGCTGGGACCAAATTCTTGTGGGCAGTATCAAGCTGCAACTGAAGAATTTTAAGCAGAAAAATCATATGATTAAACTTATGTTTTGATGGACCTCTCTACTGTTAAGTAGAAGAAAGAGTTGCTTTTAAGAATGGACTTAATCTAACAATGCAAAAGTGAAGTGAAGAGACCAGTGGGGAGGTTTTGTAGTGATCCAGGTGAAGGATGAGGGTCCTTGAACTTGGGTGGAAGCAGTGAAATGGAGAGACATAAAGGAAATTGTGAAATAATTTAGGGATAGAATTGATGAGAACGTGATGATGAATTTGATGTACACCACAAGGGCGAGAAAGATGACTCTCATGTTTCTGGGTATCTGGGTAAAAGATTTTGAGGGAGGGAAGATGGGCAGAGGGATACTAAGAGTTTAGGTCTGGCGATTTTGCACCTGAGATGCCTCTGAGACATCCAAGAGGAAGAAGTCATTGGATACAAGAGTTTGGTTGTCCTTATCTCACGGGTGACAGGAAATCTGTGGGCTGGTGAGACCACCAAGGGAGAGAGTATAGAAAATCTGAGAGGAGACCCAGAGCTGAGCCCAGACCTCTGAACCCATGAAGGACCTGAGTAGAAAACCAGGTAAATGAAGTGTCATAGAAAGAAAGAAAAACTGAGGGCTCAGGAAGGACAGAGTGGTCTGTTGCACTCTGAGAGGGGAGGTAGGATGAAGCCTGAAAAGTGCTTACCCACAGGGATCACCCAGAAGCTGTTTGTGACACTGATGTGGAAGGAAGAGGGCGGAGGGCGGAGGATGGAGCAGGAAGGGAGCACATAGCTGAGAAGGGGACCCGAGGAGAAGAAATGGCACTCTGTACACATCAATGAGAAGCTGGGTTTGGAAGGAGAGTAGAGAGAGGATAGGAACACATGGGGACGAAAGAGATATTTTTTTAGTTTTGTGTTGTGTTGAGAAATGTAAGAACACATCCATACGAGGAGGGAAAGGATCAAGAAGAGAAGGCAGAAAAGATGCTGGGGGAGGGCTAAG
The DNA here is from genome assembly GCA_007922815.1 of Macrotus californicus. Taxonomy (NCBI): domain Eukaryota; kingdom Metazoa; phylum Chordata; class Mammalia; order Chiroptera; family Phyllostomidae; genus Macrotus; species Macrotus californicus. The sequence continues at coordinate 65,363 of VMDR010002583.1, forward strand.
TGGAGGGAGGCAAAGGGGGAAAAAGAAAAAAAAAAAAGAGATACCTGTAATAGTACAAACAATAAAATGTCAAAAATGAAAAAAAAAGTCTAAAAAATATAGCAAAAAATAAAAAAAGAATAAAAAAAGAGAGAAGATGCTGAGGTCCCTAGGCCACCAGGACATCAGGTACCACACTCTATCTTCAGCACCAGGTTCTGAGTCTCCTGCCTGAGGCACTGAAAGGGGTGATTTCCCCAGTGACCTCTTGGCACTGGGGTTCTGCTTCTAGGGGGCATTTACCTGGCAACAGAGAGAAACAGGGGCTCTTTCCCAATGCAGAGTAAGGAAGAGGGAAAGGGAAAGATGAAAAAGAGAAAAGACATAAGGTGGAAGCAAGGAAGAAAATGGAGATGGCTGGTCCTCCCCCTTCTTCGGGTGGTTGAGACAGCAGGGAGCTGAACTCTAGATGATCTGGGGGGCTCTGAGGAGTCAGGGGGCATCTCCCATTGCCAAAGTCTAAGACTTGCCCAGACACAGAGAGCTAGTTGTCAAATTTTGTCTCTCCTTGCAGACATCAAAGTCTTGGAAGACAAGAGAGGCTTCCAGGGTGACAGCCACTGCCCAAGAGCTGAGAAACCTACTTCCTTATCTCTGTACCTCCCAACACCCACCCAGGTCTTGAGCCACAGAGGACTGTGTGATTTCAATGCGCTATCATAAGACAAACGTGTTTTCTCTTCCCATCAAATTGGTCAGGTTTCCTGTAGGCAGATGGGGAGTAGAAGAAAAAAGGCTTGCCCCTGGCATGATTCATTCACTCTCTGAGGCATGAGATTTGATTACCAGCCTTTTAACATGCATGACAGCAAACGTTAATATTTGCCACAGAATTATCTGTCCCCCTTTGAAATTTATCCACAATGTTAGGCTCTCTGACCCCGAGAGGTAGGGAATGCCACAGGCTGCCTTCATACCATTTTAATGCTGCTGCCTCCTCTAAGGCAACAAAGCCTTCTTGAAATATAAGACATAAGAACAAAGAAGTGTCTAATTCCTGGGCATAAACATCACAGTTCACTGAAGCATTGGCTTACTTTATAAAATAACAGCTAGCTAATAATAATAATAATAATAATAATAATAATAATAAAACCAACCAGCTAGCAACGATTCTTAGTCTCCCAACTAAACCTTCAGATAGTCTTCTGCAGAGGAAAGGTCATTGTTTTTAAAAGGACATTAAAAAAGAAAAAAAGAAAAAAGAAATAACCACCAAGAATCACTGGTTAATATGCTGATTACCTTACATATCTTTCTCAGCTTTTCTTGTACTTACTAGTAGACCAGAAAAAAATCCAACGTCTTTCAGTCTTTAAGTCCCTTATCCAAAGGTATGGCGTTTTTCTAACTTCTAAGTGGCACCAAGCTGGGAGGTAATACCTGAAACTGTTGCCTGGGAGAGGCAAAATCTAAAATTTAGTAAGCAGGAGCCACCCCTTGATTTCCTTCTCTGGAAGATCAAAGGCCCACCTTCATACAGGCTCTTCTAATGTCCCTCATAGTCTTAAAACCCACTATCCAACATTATATGTTTTAAATTGTTGACAAGGAGCCACTTTTAAAAAGTGCTCCCTCTGCTCACCCCCTCCCTGCTCCCCAGTCTCTTCCCAGATGGGCCTTTTTGTGCTTGTTGGAGCCACTGTCTTCCTTGTGGTTCAACTACACCTGGCCTCTCGCTTTTACCCTCTCACAGGCCAATTTCAAAACACTCTCTTTATAATGTAAGCTTTTCTTGTGCTGAAACCTTGCCTTTCATTTGCTCTATACAGCACTTGTCACACTGCATAATATAAGCCAGACAATGGTAGCAGAGACAAAATAACAACCGAATGTAATCATCTACCATGGAACCACTAATGAGTAGTCAGTCTGCCTTTTGAGGGCTTCTTACAAACAAAAACGGAACTGAGGATAAAGGGCAAGGTTGGGGAAAAGTCAATAGAACCTCACAATTTGAAGACTTAACCTCTGTCTCCATCAACTCATTTCTGAGTTGTATCACCCGCCAGAACCTTCCCTACTTGTCTAGGGCCAAGTGTCTTGTCAGAGCTCTGGGGGAAAAAAAGAATTGCTTGTTTTTCATGCTGAGTTAAAATATAAATTTAGAAGTCATGGCTCATGCGAAGATTGCTATACATTTTGCCAATAATAAAAAGGTATTAAAGTTGGTATAGTTATATGAAATCAGGATAGTTATGTAAATCTGTAATGAAAAGAAACAATTCTGTTGTAACCAGTCTTTAAAAATACACAGAGATGATATCTATGGTTTATGCTGTTTCTGACAGTTTTAGTGTTTTTATTTCTTAGTATATTAGGTTAATGTTCAAGGTCCATTCTGTTTTTCAGCTTGCAAAATTAATGTCTAAGTGCCAATATACGGGAAATCAAATCTTTTTATTTTAGTCTGCTTTGTTTCCAATGACTGGAATCAACATATCCAGCCATCCACACACTTCTCAAAGACAAAAAAAAGTGGTATTTATTCTCCTAATATTTGTTGAGGGTTTACTATGCTAGGCATTGTCATAAAGGCCTGGATAGAGCAGTTAGCTTTATCCTCATGGTAACTCTATGTGGTAGTAATATTGACACTCCTTAATGGTTAGATGAAGAAACTGAGGCCTAGAGAGGATGAGCAAGTTCTCTGAGATCATAGCGTGAATTGCCTTTAGAACCAAGGCTCCTCTTGACTAATTCCAACACTGCCTCCATGGTGAGCTGTCGAGGAATAACCTGGTGACACATGGAGAAAACTGAAATTACAGAATCAATTAAATGACCAAGGAGGTTGATACTTGGAACAGGTATGAGGTGACTTTTGTAGATGGATTCCCCAACCCTTCCCACCTGATGACTTCTGTTCCTAGTAGGTTCCTCTTCTGAAAACAACATGCGTGCCCACTCCTTGCATGTCCCTAGTATGGCTCCTGAGGACCCTGACATCATTTCCCTGATTCAGCCCCTCATCCCCTGCTCTGGCCATAGGAGTTTGGGCCAGACACGGGTACCTTCATTACTTCACAGAGCAAATATTTAGATGTTGATGTGAGGGGACAGCTAAGAGAGCAAGAGATCAGATGTACTGCTGAGGGGTACTTTGCTGGGGTATAAAGCCCTGAAGGGACAATAATTCAGCCAGGCCTGATTGCACGGCCTAAATTTTGATTCAATTTTCCAGTAAAGTTTCCTAAAGCAGAACCAAACCAAAAATAAACAAAAATACCTCACCTAAAAATCTATTCAATTCTTACTTTGAAATTATATGCAAAGCATCTTGGACTTGCCTATCCATTAATTTTACCAAAAGTTTTATTATCTTTTATTACTTCTAAGAATGCACCTATTTTTACTGACAGTGTAAGGCAAAGTCATAGCTTCACTGTGAGCTCTATATCAAATTTTGTAGAAGAGGCTTCTGATCTTATCAAACCCTCTTAAAACTACTTTACAAGGCCTTCTGCTGCTCCCCTTGACTTTCAACAACTGGAGATGCAAGTACTTCTTGTGCCGTGAACGGTTATGTGTTGAGGTACCTGGAACCGTCTGTGCCATATTTATTTATAAATATTGGTTCTACTGGGTGAGAGATTCAAAGAAAGATGGAAACTTGGTCCCTGCCCATAGGCAGCTAGGCCAGTAGATGAGAAAGCCAGGTAGGTTTTCTTGACATAAATAGAGAATGATTTCAAGCAATACATATAATCAAGCAGTGTATGTAATCAACCATGTTTGGTTCTGACTGTGAAGGAATTCAGTCAGGTACTGAATTAAGAGAAGCTGCTTAAAGATAGTAGTAATATGTAATGTAGAACAATTATACTGAATAAAATGTCTGTGTTGTTACAAGAAAGCTGTACAATTTTAATTCCTAAATTTGGAAAGGTTATCTACAGGGTTAGTGGGCTCCCAGCAAATCAAACGAGGCCAATGGGAATCATTTGCTGTATGACTCCAGGCAAGCTCATTCCCCACTCTGGGCCTCAGTTTCCTAGTCTGTAAAAGACGGAGTTAAATTGGAAAATGTGTGGGCCTCTGCCAGCTCTAACATCTTGAAGTCTGACTGTGTCTTCATGCCCAAGCAGTAGGAGAAGTCTGCAAACCGTCCAGCTTTTGGGAGAGTCTACTCAGCAGGGGAGGGTATACCATGACTGTCCAGTGAGGAAGGCAAAGGATGAAGACATTTCCCAGCCAAAGTTCCTGGGCTACTTTCACATAATGCCCAGAGCAGCCTTTTCTTACCTTGGTGCATCTTCTCTGAGGAGCTTCATCAAACATCAGGACAGATGGCATCTCTCACTTCTGCTAATTCTGAATCCTGACAATATTTTCCCCTCTCTCTAACTTGTAAGTTCTTTGATGGAGTTGACTAATGTTCTTTCTAAACTCACATGCTCTCATATCTATTTCCTGGATCTCTGTTTCTCTCTTATATTCAGACTGAGTTATTCAATCAACTTTACTTCATCTACTCCCCAGTTGATTAAATCCTAAATTTTATCATCAGGGTATTTCTGGGAGAAAATACATTGTAAAATTTAAAGTAATTTTTAATTAACATCATAATATACTCATAATTGTGTTTTCCATAAAATTTTTAAACTTATAAAATCTTCATTGAAAGTTTGTAGCCACTTACCACTGAACTTTTCCCAAAATGTAATATGATAGACTTCTCACCTTAATAAATTATGTTTTGTAGCTGCTTTATATGAATATATGAAGCTAGGAGAAATTGTATCGGTACATTTTGACATCTTCCAAGAATAGTCAGAATAATACCCTACAAATACAGAATGACGATGCTCACAGCCTCTGTAGTAATTTGTACTTGATGATACTGAGAACAAATTTCTAGAATTAAATCAATTCATTAAATATCACATGATTAACGTACAGGTCTCTCATGCTAGTCTACAGTTTCTCCTAATACATCCCTTTTGTCCAGAAAACTTATTTGCTTCTGAAAATGTTATCGTGGCCTCTAGAGAAAGCATGAGAGTATGCGTAGGGCAGATCAGCCTGAACCAGCGTGGATCTTTTTACTCACCTCAAGGGCCAAGTCAGTAAGAAAATGTCAAATCGATCAAAAAATTGCTTAATGTATTCTTTAACCAATTTAACCTGTCAAAAGGGTTAAAACCGTCACACCAGTTTAGGTCTGTGGACGGCCTTTCCATACATCCTGGTAGAAGAGAAGCTGCCCACCATTCCTGCCCCTTCACAACAACAGAGCATGGCCCAGGCTGGAGGAAACCTGGCAGACTGAGCTTCTCTCCTAACACGGGAGCCGGTCCTCACACACCCTTCCAAGAACAGCTCGGAGCTGGAGGATGGCCCCGTCTCACCAGCTCTGGGGGACCCTCAGGCCTAGGCCTGCCAAGGGCATTTTTTAATTCACAGGAGTGGTTGCTAAGAGGAGGTGAGATGCTCTGAATCACAACATCTCTGCTGGGTGGGTATTTCCCCAACAAATGCTCTTTTCTGTTGTCCAGTAATAATTCCAAATCCATTCTATATATTCTTGGACAATCATACCCATTGACATTTTGATATGACAAAAAAGCCTTGAAAGAGGAGAGAACCCACTGAATTTATTTGTGCTTTTAGTTATTTCCAAGAGAAAGGTGGTATTGCAGCAGCCCATTAAAACTACGTATTGTATCAAAGCTAAAAGTCTGTCACACAAAAGCTCCACCTGTAGCTCCTCTTTTGAAAGGCAAGTCCTTGGCAAACAATGGCCTGAGTGAGCCAGTTTAATCAGGCAGGAGAGTCAAGATCACTGAGACATAAATTAAGCATTCATCCTTGAGTAGCAGCCAAGCGGCCAAAGCCCCCATAATCCCAATTAATCCCATTTTGTGTGGTTGCCCTTGGGCCAAGGGCAGAGGGGAAGAGAATTTGCACATATTGGTTCCGCATCAGCTCTTTACCTTTACAGGGGGTGGGTCTGTAATAAAGGAGTGTACCTACGCAAGTGTTCCTGTTCCTACCTGTAGCAATAAGAGCCCTCCCCCACTTGGCTTCTGCATTCTGTCAGCAAGAACTTACTTCAAGGACATCCTGCACTTTCGGGAGAGTTATATACTTGGGCTCCTTTGAAGACAGACAAGACTTTCATTCTCATTTGATTATACAACTGAATAAACTTACCATCACCTACTCCCACATCACACAGGGTGAACAAATAAGCCACAATCTCCCTGAAACTCATTTTTGCCAGTTGATACTCTATTCTGGAGGAAAAGTTGACTCACTTCCTAGGAACAGGAAATTTCCCTCCGGAAAGCAGCCATTCTGTCCACAACCAGAGTCAGCCTAACGGGGTCACTGCTTATTTCTCTTGCTCCTGTGGGAAGGAAACTCAGTCTGCTCCCTGCAAACATGGGCTTGCCTTCGCTGCAGACTCACTGTGCTTAGGTCCCCTTCTCACTTTTATTTTTATTTATTTATTTATTTATTTTTAGAGAGAGGGGAAGGGAGGGAGAAAGAGAGAGAGGGGAACATTAACGTGTGGTTGCCCCTCGTGTGCCCCCAACTGGGAGCTTGGCCCACAACCCAGACATGTGCCTTGACTGGGAATCAAACCAGCAACCCTTTGGTTCGCAGGCCAGCACTCAATCCACTAAGCCACACTAGCTAGGGCCTCTTCTCACTTTAACAGAAGTCCAGACAACGGCTGAGTGGAAAGGGCTCTGTGGTGGAGACTTCTGGCTCACTGGCCACCAAAAGCCTTCCCCTCTTCTTTGGCCACATGAGTAGATCCTTGTCTCCAAGGTTTCCTTATAGCTGGGGAGAGGTAAGATGCCATAGAAGTAGGCCCTCTCCAGCAGAACAGGAGCATAAGTGGTATGTATCAGTTCTTGCTTTGGTCCATAAAATCCCTCTTCCTGGATGAGATGGAGACGCACACACACATAGTCCCCTGTGTTCTCCCAGAAGCCAAGTTTTAAAGATGGCAGTGTTACCATCAACCTCGATCCCAAAGTGACTACATGGAACAGAGCCACATCCCCCCCTGCACCCTCGTCTTTTCCACCTCCACTGTACTGTTAGGTGAGCAAGAAATAAACTTCCACTGTGCTGAGCAATTGCATGTTGGGGTCTATTCGTTTCTACAGCCTAACTACCCTAACCATACAGACTTAAAACATGTCAGGTTCTTGACACTCTGTACAGCTCTGTTTCTGGTCTGCCAGTCTCCTCTCGCCATGGGCCAGGAGAGAGGGAAGGTGAGGCCAAGGTGGTGAGGGCTCCTCAGCCCAACCTGAATCTTTCAACCCTGAGCTTCAGAAACTCCCAGATAATAATGGGCCTTTGTTCCAGTAACTCTCTGCCCACACCCATCCCTTCCCACATGTGAGCCCTTGGGTCCTCTACCCTGATGGTAGGCTGGGTCCTGAGGTTTCTTTTCCATTTGGAAGTAAGACCTTTGAGGCTCTATCTCAGCTGAGTCATTGTGACTCAGGCCTATGAGTCAAGCCCCCTGAAGTGGTGCAGAAGTGAGCCCCGACCTGCTGTAGACATTGGGTTGAAATGAAATGTACATGCTTCTCCCTTCTGGGAAGAAGGAAAAACACTGAAACTTTTCATTATAAATCAAATTTAAGGGAATGTGGGTCTGTGGGTTCTTGTTTTAACTGTCATGAGTACCTGTCACTTGAAGTCTTTGTTTCCTGAAGGGTGTCAAGTTTAATTTCTAGAATTTCAGTTAACTGTTTAAAAATAAATTTGATAAAAAGAAATAGAAATGTTTCCTGTTATATTTATTTTTGAAAATGCTAAGCATTAATTTTTAGCAGAAGAAATAAAAAATAGTACTAGCATTCTCATGACAAATATAATCAGGAGATTAGACTTAGGGAATCTAATTAGCATTAAGAGTAGGACAAACGAACATTCAGCACTTTGATCCATGTGCAGTTTAAAGAAAAGCCACCTGTACTTCAAGTAGATAGGCTGTTTTCTTTGAATATACTGACTTCATTTCAAAGGCTCAGACTTGTTAACAGACAGTGTAGAGAAGGTGCAGTTCCTAAAAATCATTATTTAAAAGGAAAATGTTGTGTTACTGAAAGTCATTGATACTCTTTTCATGTTTTTTCCTAGATCTCCAGTTATTAATAAGAAGTTACAAAACAAGGAGAGAGATGGTATACTGCTGCAAATAAATCAGCTTTCCCCAGATAGGTAACTCCGTCAAAAGTAAGTTTCTTCTGGTAATATCTTACACTGTTGGTGGGAATGTAAGCTTGGCAGTTTCTAAAAAAAATTTTTTACATTCATCATATGACTCAATAATTGGAGACTTCTGGTCAAGATGACAGCATAGGCAGACAGCATGGCTTGCCTTTTTACATGATCACATCAAAATTACAACTGAAATATAGAACAACCATCACTCAGAACCATCAGAAATCAAGTTGAATGGAAGTCTGACAGCTACAGAATTAAAGAAACTACATCCATCCAGACTGGTAGGAGGGCGCAGAGGCAGAACACACTGGTCCCACACCCATGTGTGGTGGATAAAAATTTGGGAGAAATATCTCAGGAGCGAGGAGTCCCAGCCCCATACCAGGTCTCCCAGCCCAGGGTTCCAGTGCCAGGGAGGTAAGTCCACACAACTTCTGGCTCCAAAAACCAGGGATTGAGTCAGTGGAAGAAACTTCTAGAGTCCCAAGCAGTTCCTCTTAAAGAACTCACACATGGACTAACTCAGACTCACTCACTTTGAGGTCCAGCATGAGGGTAGCAGCTCAAACAGCATCAGTGGTGTACAGGGAGAAACTGAAGTGTCTGGCATCAAGGTGAGCAGAGGCCAGTGTCCCTTTGCTAAACCCTTCCCCAACAGAGCAAGTAAACTGGTGCCATATCTGACACTCCATCAACCTGGCTAACACTGTTTGACCCACTTTGGAGATCCCCAGAGACTCCACCCCACCCAACTTAGGGGCCCACCCAAGCTGCTTTTCCATATGAATGGCTGGTCATGGCTCTTGCTTCACAACTTCCTAAATCCTATCAATAGCTAGCCTCAGTGAGCCCTAGCCCCAGCACTAGCAGCAGCCAGCTTAGATTCACAGCTTGGCTTCACCTGGGAATCTCCAAGGTGCCATATCAGATTGCTTTATAGCTCAGGCAGGGGCCCTGGGAAAAAACACAGATGGGGGCTGACCTTGGCCTATACCACCTAGGAAACGCCAGGGCTAGTACACCCAGTGGACAGCTACAGACCATGTCAGAACACCACTATCCTGCCCCTGCACAGCTGATCCTCCACAGAGGGTGGAGGTTGGTGGTCAGTGGTCACAGCCAGTCCTTGCAGCTAACTGGCCTGGGTAAATCCCTCCCATTGATGTACTAATAGCATCCAAGTCTCAACTACAAGAGGAGGGTGTACTCAGCCCACATGAAGGTTGCACCTTGAGGATCCAGCTTGGGTGATAGGGGAGGCTATGAAGGGACCCTACAGGACACTTACTATATTGGACCATATTACCAAGACAGGGAGTCAAAGCAGCTCTACCTAATATATAGAAACAAACAAACATAGAAAGGGAGGCTGCCAAAACAAGGAAACAAAGAAACATGGCCCAAATGAATGAACAGATCAAAACTCCAGAAAAAGAGCTAAACAAAATGGAGATAAGCAATCTATCATACTCAGAGTCCAAAACACTGGGTATAAGGACATTCAAGGAACTTAGTGAGGACCTCAACGGCATAAAAAGATCCAGACAGAAACAAAGGATACACTAATTGAAATAAAGAACAATTTACTGGGAAACAATAGCAGAGTGGATGAAGCCAAGAATCAAATCAATGATTTGGAACATAAGAAACCAAAACACGACCAGTCAGAACAATGAGAAGAAATAAGAATCCGCCCTGCCTGGTGTGGCTCAGTGGATAGAGTGCTGGCCTGCGAAACAAATGGTCACCAGTTTGATTCCCAGTCAGGGCACATGCCTGGGTTGTGGGCCAGGTCCCCAGTGGAGGGGGGGGGGGGCGCGCGCAAGAGACAACCACATATTGATGTTTCTCTCCCTCTCTTTCTCCCTCCCTTCCCCTCTCTCTAAAAATAAATAAACAAAATCTAAAAAAAAAAAAAAAGAATCCAAGAAATCAAGACTACTCTAAGCAGCCTCTGGGACAACTTTAAGAGGTCCAACATTTACATCATAGGGGTGCCAGAGGAGAAGAGAAAGAAATTGGAAATCTATTTGAAAAAAATAATGAAAGAAAACATGCAAGCCCAGGAAGCACAGAGTGCCCCAAACAAGATGGATGCAAAGAGGCCCACAGCAAGACACATCATAATTAAAATGCCAAAGGTTAAAGGTAAAGAGAGAATTTTAACCTTCTCTCCTTTCATACAACACAAAAGGTAAAGAGAGAATTTTAAAAACAGGAAGAGAAAAGCAGTTAGTTACCTATGGGGGAGTTCCCATAAGGCTATCATCTGATTTCTCAAAAGAAACTGCAGGTTAGAAGGGACTGGCAAAAAATATTCAGTCTTGAAAATCAGGGACCTACAGCTAAGATTGCTCTACTCAGCAAAGCTATCATTTAGAATCAAAGAACAGATAAGGAGCTTCCCAGACAAGAAAAAACTAAGAGTTCATCATCACCAAACTACCTATTATATGAAATGTTAAAGAGACTTATTTAAGAAAAAGAAGATCAAAATGATGAATAACCAAATGGCAAAAAATACATATCTATCAAGAATTAAATCTAAAAAACAAAGTAAACAAGAAGAACAGAGACAGAATCATAGAGAACATTTTGATGGTTGCCAGATGTAAAGGGGGTGGTGGAGAATGGGTGAAGAAGTGAGGGAATTAGAAGTACAAATAGGCAGTTACAGAACAGCCATGGAGATATAAAGTACAGTATATGAAGTAGTACAGTGATGGAGTAGCCAAAGAACTTATACACATGACCCATGGATATGAACAATGGTGGGGGGATTGCATGAGGGAGTAGGGAGTGCTAGGTGGAGGGGCTAAAGGGGGAAAATCAGGACAACTATAATAGCATAATCAATAAAATATAATTTTTTAAAAAAGATGTATTGAGAGAGACAGAAAAAAAATAATTGTGCACTGAACATTTATGCCAAAGAAATAAAAACTTGTATCCACATAAAACATGTACAAAATTGTTTATATCAGCTTATTTGTATTAATCAAAAGCTAGAAACAACCAAAGTGTCCTACCATAGATGAATGATTAAACAAACTGTGATACCACAGGCTATTTATTACTCTGCCATAAAAAGGAACCAACTATTGATACATGCAACAACCTGGATGGGTCTCAATGGTATTAGGTGGGGTGAAAAAAATCAATCTCAAAAGGTCATATACTAAATGATTTCATTTATACAACATTCTAAAAATGAAAAATCATAATGATTAAGAACAGACTGGTGGTTGTCGGAGGTTAGGGACTACAGTGGAGAGGAAGGTTGGTGGGGAAAAATGAATTTCTAATTCTCATTCCACAGAGTAGAAGAAAATTTTAATTTAAATTCTTAAGTATTTCTAATTCTGTTTTCATATGTGCTAAATATTTTTTCCTTTTTTTAAGTATTTTTTATTGATTATGCTATTACAGTTTTCCCAATTTTTTCTCCCTTTATCCCCCCTCCACCCTGCCCTCCCAACTCTCCAGCATTTCCTCCCCACCCTTAGTTCATGTCCATGGGTTTATATAAGTTCTTTGAGTCCTCTGTTTCCTATACCATTTGTGATCTCTCCCCATCTATTTTATGCCTACCAATTATGCTTCTTCTTCCCTGTACCTTCCCCCCCCTATTCTTCACTTCCCACTCCCCACTGAAATCCCCCTATGTGATGTCCATTTCTCTGATTCTGTTCCTGTTCTGGTTGTTTGCTTAGTTTTTGTTTTCATTGTTTTTCTTTTCTTTAGGTTCGTTTGTTGATAGCTGTGAGTTTGTTGTCATTTTACTGTTCATATTTTTGATTTTCTTTTTCTTAGATAAGTCCCTTTAACATTTCATATAATAAGGGCTTGGTGATGATGAACTCCTTTAACTTGACCTTATCTAGGAAGCATTTTATCTGCCCTTCCATTCTAAATTAAAGCTTTGCTGGATAGAGTATTCTTGGATGTAGGTCCTTGCCTTTGATGACTTGGAATACTTCTTTCCAGTCCCTTCTTGCCTGGGTTTCTTTTGAGAAATCAGCTGATAGTCTAATGGGAACTCCTTTGTAGGTAACTGTCTCCTTTTCTCTGGATTCTTTTAATATTCTCTTCTTCTCTTTAATCTTGGGTAACTTAATGATGATGTGCCTTGGTGTGTTCCTCTTTGGGTCCAACGTCTTTGGGACTCTCTGGGCTTCCTGGACTTCCTAGAATTCTGTTTCCATCACCAGATTGGGGAAGTTTTCCTTCATTATTTGTTCAAATAAGTTTTCAGTTTCTTGCTGTTGTTCTTCTCCTTCTGGCACCCCTATAATTCGGATATTGGAATGTTTCAGGTTGTCTCAGAAGTTTGTAAGACTCTCCCCACTTTTTTGAATTCTTGTTTCTTCAGCCTGTTCCGGTTGGATGTTTATTTTTTCCTTGTGTTCCAAATCATTGCTTTGAGTCTTGGTTTCCTTCCTGTCACTGCTGGTTCCCTGAATATTTTGCTTTATTTCATTTTGAGTATCTTTCATTTGTTTTTTCACTTTTTGACCAAGCTCAATCAGATCTGTGAGCATTTTGATTACCAGGGCTTTAAACTCTCCATCGGACAGGTTGGCTGTGTCCTCATCATTTAGTTCTCTTTCTGAGGTCATGCTCTGTTCTTTCGTTTGGGCCATGTTTCTTTGTCTTGGTGCAGCTGACCAGTTGTAAGGGGGCAGGGCCTTAGGTATTCACCAGGCAGGGCAACGCTCTTTGCTGCGCTGTGGTGCTGCCTGTGGGGGAGGCGCCAGAGAGGGAACAGTGCAGCTCACCTGCTTGTCCCTAGCGCACTTTCTGTTGGACTCTTGTGTGAGACTGGGAGTTTCTCCCAAAGTAGCAACCACTGTACCAACTCTGAGTCTGTTTCCCCTTAAGTCAGCCCCACCCACGCAGCCCACACAGCCAGCCCCACCTCCAAGTTCCCCCACTTGCCTAGGTTTTTCTCCACCCACCAGCTCCATAGTCCGCCACTTTACGGGTCTGGTTGTTCTGATTGTTTTTTTCTTTAACTCCTTGGTGGTCAGGGTTCCATGCCATTTGATTTTTCTGGCACTTCTGGCTGTTTATTGATTTTAGATTGGTTGTTGTCCTCCTTTTGGTTGTGCAAGGAAGCGAAGGGTTTCTACCTATGCCTCCATCTTGGCCCTCTCATATGTGCTAAATATTTTGAAAAGGAGAAACCAATGCCACTTTCGGAATAAAGGTAATGCAAAGCATTTTTTTTCCACATGAAAGAGGAAATCAGATAATCTATTTTAATCAGAGGCCTCAATAGTGAGGGGGATATTCCAGGGGTACATAAGACAATCTCTTTGGAAGTGGGAGAGAAATATTAGAATATCTATTTCTATTTTTTTTGCATTTCTTACACAGTTAAAATTGCTATTTTGGAATATCTTCTATACTGCATAGGATGTACTAGTTTCATAGTACCAATATATCATTTATATGTATATAAGTAAATATGAATATGGGCACACAATCTCAAAAGTGTTTTCCTGATAGGAGTGCATGAAACAATATTCCCTAGATAAATATAAAGAGAGCCTTGTTAGTTGGTCCTCTGTTTGCCCTCAGCTGTCGGTATCTGTGGCCTAGAGTTCTGCCTTTGGTCCTCTTTCTTCTCATTCCACACGCACCTCCTGAGTGAGAAAGCAACCTCATAGCTGTTACTGCGGTCACTATGGTACAAGGTTAAGACCATTCCAGACTAGATCATGCTTCTGAACAATTTTTATTAAGTTGCCCACAGAGCATATTCCATGAGTATGGCTCTTATAAGTAGGCGCACTGTCCCCCCTCAAATTGAGCTCAATATCTTCCAGTCCTCCTCATTTTAAACCTGCTGCTTTTATTATATTCTTTATCCTTGTCAGTAATTCACATGATCACCCTAGACAGAAATATGGTGGTTATGTGAGAATTTTTCCCCTCTCTTGCATTTCACATTGTTAATTTTTACTTTTTCTTCTCTCTAAATTTTTCCATGTAGTAGATCTCCACGAATCAAAAAGGATAAATCTCAAAAACATAGTATAAAAATAAAACAATTTGCAAAATGATGCATCACATAATATGCAAAATTTAAATATACAAAATAATAGTGTATATTGTTAATGGATATATACATGCCTCTAGAAAGTAAAAGTCATGCATGGAAATAATATATTCAACTTTAGCACACTAATTACCTCTAATGAGAAAAGGGCAAGAAATTGGGAATAAGGCTACATTTCTTTTTTAAAAATGGCAAAATGTTGACTTATGTGAAAGCTGAGTGGTGGTCCCATGAGTGTCAGTTATGTGAAGTTTTCTGTGTTTGAAATAATACTTCATAATTAAAAACATTTTAAGGAAAAAAATACTATTTTGTTTCCTCACTTCCCTGCCCATGGCCAGAGATCCTAGTTCAAGCTCCTGGTATTTCTCCTTGGATTACCACAGTATTCTCACTGATCTTCTAGCCTCTGATTTTGACTCCCTTTAACACATCAATTACACACAGACAAAATAAACATTATAAAATAAAATTTGGAGCATATTATATTTCTGTTTATGACCAGTTAATAGATCTATGTCAGTTGGAAAGTGCCATAAAAATGCTGAATAACAATCACAAAAATATGAGGTGCCTGCAACAATAAGCATTTATCTGGCCAATGAATATGGAGGTCACCCGAGGATGGGGGTGTAGTCTGCTGACCTAGGGTGGTTTAGCTGGGATGAGGTGACTCTGGTCCTCATGGCTGTCATCTTGCTAGCTTAAACTGTCCTTCTCACGATAATGGTAGAGATACAAGCATGGAAATGGGAATATACAAGGCCTAGGCTTGGAGCGGGTCTTACACCTCATTGCACTAGCCAAAGCCAGTCACCTGGCCAAACCCAAAGTCAAGAAGTTCAGAAACATCCTTGATATCTTTACTGTTAAAAAACTACAAAGTGACATGACAAAGAGTGTGGTTGCAGAGAGAGGCCAAGAACTGGGGCTATGAGCACAGGCAGTAATTCACGGGGCCACCTCCCCAGCCTCATTCCCTGTTGCTCTACCCTTTGTTCTCTCTTTTCAGGTCATTCTGAACTTTCTGCATGTCCCTGAACGTGTCCTGCTGTTTTTCCTCTTTTTGCCTTTGTATATGTTACTCTTTCTGTTTTCACCAGGCAAATGCCCACTTATTATGCTCATGGCTTTAACTCCTGTCTTCTTGGCCAGCTCCTTCCCAGGCAGTCCAATTTTTAGTTCCCACCTTCATCCCAGCAGAACTGACCACACCTCCTCTATCTTCATTGTGTTTTGAGCATGCAGTGTGGAAACCCAGCACCATTCTTTCTAGGCTATAAATCCTTCAAGGACAGAGATCTGCAACTTCTGTGCTTACCACTTCATTGAGGCTCAATAAATCTTTGTTGAATGAATACAATCTCTGGCTATTAGTTAAACTTCACTAGTTCCTAGAAACGAAATAAGGTGTGTTCTGACCAGAGGGGACCAAATAGTCTAGTTTTCAAGGTAAGTAAAAACTCTAGTTATAAATGAATACATTGATATCAGTGATAAATGATAAAACATATATTTAGTTTAGATCATTTTTAAATGAGCAGTGCTGGGGTCTCAACCTTAAGTCATGGGGCCACTGAAAAGATGCCATGCATTCAGGTGGGGAGTGGCCTAAAAGGCAGCTGACCTTACCCATTATGGGTGTGTGAAGGAAATCAGAGGGCAAATCCGGGTCCATTGTGCTAGTAGAGTCATCAACCCCCAATTCCTGGAAGAGGCCTCTACTGTCCACTGTTACAGGAGAACAAAGGGAGGGACTGAATCTATGAATGGCTGTCTTTGGCGTCCAGATGACCTACGGTGCTGCTATGTTTGAAATCACATATACGTTTCTCGGTCAATACAGTTTCATTTTGGAGTGATGTGTGCCAACCCCTTCCTTTAACACATCATTTTGTTTTGTGTTCAAGGACAGCCCCCAAACAGAAACACCCTACTTGGATTTATAAACAGTCAAAAGACAGAGTCAGGGACAAAAGTGAGCACAGAACATATAGCTAGAAACAATGGAATCACTATTGTTTGTTTCCTTATTTCTTGGGTGGGGAGGGTGGCATGTAAATCAAAGAACAAGAAAACAACTCCATTCAATCAAGGTGCATAAATGACGCCCCTGAAGCTTTACATGTTCGTGAGAGAGCTAATTACAGCATTAACAAAAGCTGTACTACTACAGGCAGAGAAGACTAGCTGCTTCACCTACTGCTTCCCCTTGTAATTTCCTTAAATTCAGGAAAATGTACAAAATGACTTTATGCCAATATCACAAGCCACAAAGCAGAGTTCATTTAGGTGGTTCTGGCAAAGAGATTGTCATCAATGCTGTTAATGTATACTAGAAGACATCTGATGTGAAATTCATAATTGAAATGTTATGAGCAGTTTAGCATATGGATCCTTCACATCCACTTAATTGCCAGTTTAGTAATAATTTTATGTAATGAGGCATTATTAATAATACGTGAAATACTAAATTGACGTAATGCCCTAAAAACGTAATATGACATTTGCCACCAAAAGTATATTATGATTCCAGGTGTCCTTATGATGATTTCAGAAACATATGTGTTATTACACACAGTATTAGATTAATTGTTAAAAACAGCTTGGGTATGATATATTTCAAATTCACTCCCCAAGTTATAATGTTTTTTACAAAAAATGCAAGCACGTCTTTGACAGTCCTTTACGAACGTGAATGGCAGCGGCTGCTGACACTCCCTCTCTAGTGGATGTTTGCCATCCTGCCCCTTCGTGGTTGCGGTGGCATCGGATACGGCAGGAGGAGAAAGTGAGACAGAGCCGGTGAAAGGTGAAAGGCACGTCCCAGCACCACCACTCAGGAAATACAGGAAAGCAGAAGCCACATGCTCTCTATTGACAGACTCCAAAATTTTATCACGCTTCAGGAACTTACTCAGTATCTTAATAGAGTTCCTAAAACCTGATGGGGCCATGATTATCACTGGCAAGGCCTGAGGGAAGCCTGTAAATAAAGGCTCACCTATTTAGAACATTCTAAATGAAGCTGTTAAATAAAACATGGTCTTTTCTACCTTGACAAATACCCTGTCATAATGACACCATGGAAACAAGCCTCACAGTCATCTAAAATATCAAAGACAACTAAATCTACTTATTATTGTGTACTATTTTGTTGTTCCATTGTTGGGCTGGTGATATCCAGATGCGTAATAAAATAAAAATGTACATAATTCAAAAAAAGTAAAATTCCGTCCATAAAACTTGTTTTTCTTGCTTTTATTTTGGCAAAATCACTAAAGATGCTATAATTGAGCCACCTGGCCAGAGCAGTATTTTGAAATTTTAATTAAATCTTATTAAGTATTTTATAAAGATAAAACTATTTGCAATTAGAGCATTCAACCTCCATCTTGTTTCCCATGTAAAGAACTAGCATCACATTTTCACATGTGCATCTAGGTAAATATATCTACAGGAATATTTATACATATTTGAGAGTAATATGAATTATTATTACTGCAAAATATTCCGAAGCCACCATGTGCAACCATTGCAGGCACCGCACTAACGTTTGACCCAGGAACTGGAACTCAGCTAGAACATGGGAGAGAGTAAGGAAATGGGCACTTGCACTACCGGGAAACAACACTTCATAGTGCAAGAGGCTACTGCATTCATGCTGACAGGAAGGGTTTGACAACTGAATTAATTTGTCTTTTCTCCTACCTAAGCACTTCAGCCACCTACGCTCTCCCGCATGTAAAAGCAATGTCCATCCCTGAAGCTGGAAATGGTGCGACCCACAAACCTTCTCAGCGTTTGGACACAGTGGCCTTTTGTTTTGAGGACACAGGGCAGGGCACGTGGAGAAGTGTTTCCTGGGGCCTGAGAGGTTTAGTCATAGAAACTGACGTTCAGAGGTTTGGGCTTCCTCTGTCAGCACCGAGCACTGAACACCGAGTAACTCTGTGTGTGTGTGTGTGTGTGTGTGTGTGTGCACGCCATTACAGGGTTTTCTAAACTGCAGGTACTATACCAAGGCCAGCGCTTGCCTGGCTCTATGCGCAGCACGGCCTGTGGTGGTACATTCACATGGAAAGAGATTAATAAATGTTGCATCCACATCAACTAATAACTGTGGTCAAAGATGCTAAAACTTTCCCCTACATGCCTCCCTACTTGAGCCAGACTATAGCTCAAATCTTCCTCCATCTATTTGTGGTATATTTGGGGGAGTGATCATCATTTTTGGAATTTTGAATGTACATTCAAGGCTAGTTTAGCTGGCTCACATCGATATTGTCATATTTCTTGTTAAAGTATTGAAATACTTCCACACAATTTATTTATTAGTTTAAAAAAGATTTTATTTATTCATTTTTTTAGACAGAGGGGCAGGGAGAGAGAAGTAGAGGTAAAGAAACATCAATGCGTGGTTGCTTCTCACACACCCCCTGCTGGGGCCTGGCTCGAAACCCAGGCATGTGCCCTGATGGGGAATCAAACTGGCGACCCTCTGGTTTGCAGGCCAGTGCTCAATCCACTGAGCCACACCAGCCAGGGCTCCACACCATTTGTTAAACAGTGGTTTTCCTGAACTCCACGTGTGCCTCCCACCTTCGTGGCCCCTTTCTATCTGCCCTGGAACCCTCTACATAAGATCTCTATACAGAATTTCTCCAAGACCCTGCTTCAGTGCCTGAGCCACATGTGTTTCTCAGGATTTTCAATATTACCCTTGTATTCAAACATGACATGTAGCAAGGAGGGAAGTACAGGTGACAATGGATTGACAACGTTCACACTGGTATTTAGGACAGCATCATTGATAGGCTATTGATAAGATTTTCTGGATGGCACCAGCTCACAAGGATAATAGGAGGAGAAGAGATGCCCTTTCTTTGTGAGGTTGGCTATTAAAATCTGATTCAGGGTCAGCTAGAAGGAGAGCCATTTCCACTGACAGATGTCCAGTGGCTTTTGTCAAGTGAGTTGGTGACCTTTATCCACTTCCAAGTGGCCAGATGTCCAAATCACTAAAATCACTACTCTAAGCTGATGTATATCTGATTAAGTTACTTTTCAGGCTTGTTGGCTCAGAGTTTAGAACTGGACTGGAGCAGAGGTTGAGACAGACTTGTAAAGAAGAGCTACGGCATATTCTAAGACAAGCCTGAATGCCTAAATGTGCCCAGCACTAACCCATTTTGCAGATAAACCTCAAATTTAATCTTCATGAATTGTTATTTTAGCACTTTGTAAAAAGCCTGTAAGAAAAAAATTGGTTATTGAAAGCAATTGTTGTTTCAATGTTGCACATGTTTTGTGCTGCATCCTCAGCACAGGTTAGTAAGAATGAAAGGAAGGATGGAAGGAAGATGACAGGACATTTTCCAAGTTGAAATCACTTATTTTGATTTCCAAACCCAAGTCAGCCCAGCCGCTTCCAACCCCAGATTGAAGGTGGCCTAGGGTTTCTTCCAGAGCTTGGCCCAGTATGCCTATTATGAAATGGACTCAAGCTTTTATATGTATTTTGATGATGTCCATATCCAGAGGCAGATCCAGGTATTGTGGATCCTTAAGCTTATACAAGTTTGGAAGTCTCTCTTTAAGAAAAAGAATACAAAATCATAAATTCAAAGTTGCTAGGGTTCCCACCAGAGCCTTAAAGTGGCCCCTGCAAGTGAAGGCAATGGGTGTAAGCTTTACTAGCATCGTGAGGGACCTACGTTTTCCTTGACAGCTCACCCACGTAGACACCGACAGACTTTGTGTGGCTGTGACCTTTTGTTTTGCTTTTCTAAAGGTTTTGCTGTGCTATTGTGCCTGTCTTAAGGGAAACACAAGTTGGGCGAAGTCCATGAGGTTTACATAGCAGGAGAAAAGGGTTTTCTGTCGTTTAAAAGAGATGTGATTAAAAGGCCACTCCCAAGAAAGTCTTGATGAAATGTGTGCTGTGGCCATATGATGAAAGGGTAGAATTTGCGCTGCTTTCTTCAAGCTTAAACATGGGGACAGCTACTATTCTTACATGGAAAACTCTTTCAAATCAATTATAAGAGGGGACCCCCCCAAAAATCCAAAATTATCTTCTGAGGGCTGGGCCCCTTGTAGTACAGGCTTCCCCCGCTAGGTGAGTGTTCTAGGAAACCATCTGGATCAGTGTTCCAGCTGGTGTTGTTGTGAGAGGCTGCATTTGACTTCAGTGAATTTGTTTTGAAGACTCTTTCAACATGTTTGCTCATTTCATGATGGGTGATTTAGGAACACACCTGCCCACACCACGCTGAATGTTCAGCAATTTTTGACTAAAAACGACGTGACCCATATGCCCTACTCTCCCTATTCACCCAAATCTCACCCCAAGCCACTGTTTTTTTGTTTCCCTAGATGAAAAAAATCCTCAAAGGGAAACATTTTGTCATTGTGGAAGAGATGAAACACAGAAATGGCAGAAGCATTGAAAGGCATAAAAACCAATGAGTTCAAAAACTGTTTTGAGCAGTGGGAAAAAGAATCTTGACAGGTGTATTTCATCAAAGGAGAGTACTTTGAAGGTGACTGAAGTTTCAACGTGTAAGAATAAATACACAATTTTTAAAAAATAAATTCTGGGATTTTTGGATCCCCCCTCATATATTGTGCAAACCCCCATGTGTTTTGGGATGGGATGGGAGGGAGAGCAGGCTGATTATTTTGTAGTTAGTGTCTCACCTCCCTTACGTGCCATGTAAGGCAGATGATGGGGCAGGCTTGGCGTTACCACCACCATTCTCACTCAGAAACGTTTGTGAGATGATGTTTCTGAAAGTTTATTTCTACTTGGTCTAAAAAATCAATTAAAAAAAACATTATTACAGCTTTCCCTCTTTCTAAGTTAATGGGAAGTGACAGCTTTGAGAGCCTAAGTCTTGAGTTGCAGGATTTGGTGCAGGAGGTGGTAGATGAGACTTTATGGGACAGGCAGGGAGGGATGAGACAAAAGGGTCAGGGCCCCTAGCAGCCTGCTTGGCTTCTGGGTGGGGCTCACATGCCTGAGGGGACAGTAGGCACTGGATCCTGGTGATGAAGGCAAGGTAACTTGAAATGAATCATTTAGAAGTATTTGTAGATTTTCAAATATATCAAGATTTCTTTTAACTTACTTTGTGTTATTATCTTCTAATTTTGTTGTGGTGACTTCTTTAAAGTGTGTCAAAACCTATGATGCAGCACGTCATCTATTTGTGGAAATGTTCCTGTCTGATTGGGAAGAATGACCATTCTCCAGCTGTTCGCAGAATTCTACACATGCTCATTAAATGAAGGGCGTTTATTGTGTTCAAATCTTCTAAGTCTTCACTGATTTTCTGCCTAACCTACCAAACTCTGAGAAATAAAAGGCAAACAATTCAAAATTTAAATGGGCAAATAACCTGAATGGGTATTACACAGGCTAGAAAATATCCACACCCATCATGCACCCAAAAAGATGCTTAACCTCATTAGTAATTACAGAAACATAAATCAAAGCACCAAAGAAATTCCGTTTGTCATTCAGTTAATCTGCAAAAGCCAACAAGTCTGACAATATCAAGTGTTGAGAGGATATGGATCAAGAGGATTTCTTGTATCTTACTAGGGAGAGTATAAAAAGGCACAACCACTTGGAAAAATAATGTGGTATTATGTCGTGAAGGTGGACATTTGTATACTCTATGACTGTTCATTTCTATTCCGAGGGACAGAGCCAAGAGAAACTCACACACGCCTACATCAGAAGACGTGTGAGAAAGTTCATCGCAGCACTACGTGTAAAGCAGAAAATGAGAAGAGACTCAAATGCCCGTTGACCCATGAATAAAAACTAATGAACTACTATGCAGCAATAATAGTGAGTGAACTACAATGACCTGTGACAACATGAAAGGATATTATGTAAAAATATATATACGTATCAGGTCCCATAAGTCACCAACAGCATATAATACTCATTTTATGAAGTAAAAAACAACTAATATAAATTGTTTGGGTATATTCACCTATATAATAAAACATTGATCACATCGCATATATGTAAGATAAATACACACTTTACGATAATCATTATCTTATAGGGGCAAGGGGACAACACAGGAGAGGAGCACAGAGGTAGATGTAAGGTATTGTCAATGCTTTAGTTTTGGGGTTGAGTGGTGATTTTAGAGGTGTTCATTACATTATAAGAGTAAATAAATAAAGGATTGGACTACAGATGGACAATGAAGACTGCATGTCATAAACCAGTAGAATATAATAGTTCTGTTCCCTTGAGCTCTCATTTAAATATAAATAAATAAGAGATTGAGAGAGACCTGAGGAATACCCAGATATAACAAAGGGGTGGGAGGAATGTAAATGTTAGCTGTCTGGTTGTAAAGTATAACTTGGCTGGGATTGCAGACATCTGATGTCCTCAGAATTAATGACCAACTATAGCCCAAAGTGAAAGCCTAAGGTTGGGTTGATGGTAAGCAAGTCTGATGCTTACTCTCACAAAGCGACAGGTGCCTCAGCTCTTCTCAGATTCAAGAGCAAGTTGGATGTGAAGAGGCTGTCTGATCTCCACAGCCCCAGTCCAATTCCACTCTTGACCAATTCTCAGTTAACTGACAGGGGCTGAGGCCTTAGGAGAGAATGTAGCCAATCTTCAATGTACCAGTGGGGAAGAGCTAAGGAAATAAATCACTCAGCTTCAGTCTTCTCCCACCTTTCCACTACCTTCCAGTGCCTCTCATGGCACTGGAGCACAAAGCAAATGGTGCCTCAGCTTCCTACGTGGAAGCCAGAGGGCAAAGGATCCATTGAGATAGTCCATATAGCTCAGCTTCACATGGGACAGAGCAGAATGGAGAAGTATAGGAGTAGATCTGGAGAGACAGGCAGAAGATACCCAACAAGGACATATGGACAGAAGTGCC